>JAJMVL010000041.1:0-250370 GCA_023082095.1 Dothiorella sarmentorum
CCCTGACTGCAGACAGACTACTCTACGCTCTCCAAGCTGAGCCAATGGCAACACGCACAAGTGACCGACGGACGGCGTGCGGAGAGGTAGATCTACACAGGTTACCTCCCCTGCGCGGATCAGCCCAGAGCTTTGGGTCTACTCAGTAACTCCTACCGACGTCCCCAGTTGGACCTTGAGGAGAGGGGAACAATCAAAAAGGGAGTGGAACGTCGGAGCGGTGCCAATACTGTCGCCAGCCAAGAACTGACCACCCATTCGGGCGGGTGAAGGGCTGCGAGGTCACAAGCTCCATGGAAGTTGGGACAGAAGACCTGCGAAATGGCTGTCATGGATGCTAACAAAATAGACCTGAATTCGGAGACACGTTTTCCGAACAGCGTTACTGTGTATAGTGACGTGCCCTGAGGAAGGCGCTCGAGAAGGTCGTCAATCGATATCCCATACCTTTGGAAGGCAAAAGACGGACGTGTCAGCATCCTAGAAGGTTGATGAGATTACCATCTGTTCAGCCATGGCTAGGAGACGGACGCCAGATTAGCCACAAAACTTTACCCGCTCTCAGCGACTCAGGGACCGCCAAGGTTATCAATGAATACCTTCGAAAAACGCTCCACGCTCAAGAAAAAGCTAAGCTAGACCGACAAAACACACGGCCTTCGGCTTCCCTGCCTTTGTGGTCTGGCGACGGGTTGTTGAAGACGGAATCTACATCGGGAGGTCGAGAGTCGTAGTCGACATCGGAGGGCTGAACAAGACCTCAGAACAAGACTCCTACCCACGCCCAATCCAAAGGAACATCTTCAGCGCGATCCGAGCATGCCAATACATAACAACGGTGAATGCTACCGCGCAAGCCTCCGGGGCCGCATCCCGCATTGCTTACCGGAATCTAGTTTTGCTATCGGCCGGGGACGTGGGAAAAGGTACCATCAGCGGCGAGGAGAATTAGCGCCGGTCTTGGAGAAAAGGGATTCCTTTCAGGGCCTGGGGTTCATGTTGTTATTTTCCTTGTCAAAGTACATACACATATTTGATGGTCCGGTTGTGGAGGTGTATAGGTGAAGGAGGGGTGGGGGCCGTGGATGGAGAGAAGTTGGGGAGCAGGCGCGGTTGATGATTTTTCTGAATACCTCCCCCTCATTTTTTTTTTATCTGTCGCCGTTGGCGTTTGCCCAATGATGACGGTGGTGGTGGTGGGGAAATGAAGGTTCAGGAAGAGCTATTGGTAACCATATGCGGCATTTGTTGATGAGGATATGGCAATGAAGATACGAGTTCATCCTGTGGGTTGTTAGCAGCGATTCCTGGGAACCGATTCGGGTTTTTGGGATGATTGATCCTCTTCCAAGAGTACCCTGCCTCGAAGTTTGCCTGAGCCCATTGTCGGAGATACACCATCCCACTGCACTGTTTCAGAGGGGCCCATTGCTGATCTTCTTGGGTATCCAAAATGTTCTTTTTGGGGGGGAAATTTGCTCAGAGCGATTCCGATGAGCCTTTTGCTCCAGGCTTCATCTGATCCAAACCCATTCTCTTTCAAAACGCACGGTCTTGGCTTTGTCCAGCTTCTGCCCAATTCATAGACAAACAGTACCCGATGAGGGTGCAGTACGAGAGGAAGTGAGGCTTCAAATGTCTAGCATGGCAGAAAGAATGGGAAAGAAAGAGCGTGCGGTGAGACATTCGATGCCAGAAAGATATAGTAGGCAGCAAGGACCGGCCTGGCCGGGGGACCTGCATATGGTGGTACTCGGTAGACACGCAGAGGTAGCACAGCAGAGAGCTGCAGCCCTCGCCATTTCACCATCTTGACAGCCGCCGCCAACGGCAACTCCAAAACGTCGTCTCATGTCACTCAGTACCTGCAGCACGTCGGTGATTATTGACGTCTTCTGACGCGTCCATTGCAACGTCAAACTCCACCGGAGGATTCCAGCCGGCGTTACGCGTCTTCTGATCATAAGGTTATGCACTTAACTCACAGGCTATTTCCAGACTATTTGATGGGCGCAAGCCTGGGTGCTACGCGCTGTATGGGGCTCTGTTGTTGGAGCGCAGTGGCACGGCAGCTGTCAGACCAAACCGACGGAGAAAACGAAAAATAAGGGTTCGCGGCTTGGGAAATCCGCGAACCCGGTTAGGACGTCAAGACGGAACGGTGAGCGATCCGACGCCTCAATGACGCCGCGCTGCCATTGTTCCTGCGGTGGCGTGGAGGGACAAAGCGGTGGCTTTTTGTTAATTCTCCGATTGAATGGGCTGAATAGAGTCGGTGAACGGTGTCACGGCAGCCGTCAGAACCTTGTACTGACTGTGAAGTGTAAGCAGAGTGTCCGATCGCTTATCTCGGAACAAAGACCTGGTTGATGGTGAGGCTGTCGCCAGAAAGGATGTCGAGCTGTTTCGAAAGTTTGGAGCCTCTTTTCTTTCCCTCGCCTGGCTTCCATTTCCGCCGTAAAGCAAGGCGTAACCCCAAAAGAAAATTTGCGACACTTTGTTTTTCGCATTGTCAGTATCAGCTGACAGTGAGGCTGAGTCCAAGGTACAAGGCTGCCAGCGAGCACCGTGTGGAATACGAATGTCCTGCAAAGATGCGAAAAGAGGGAACGGATTGTTAATTGCCTACACCGCCAAAACTTACCCTGCCAGTTGAGCAAGTTGAATGGCCAGCACTGAGCAGCTCGCGACCGCCGGGCGAGCAAAACACCACACGGTGGCCTTGGCGGAGGAATGGACGGGTGAGCCGGGCATCCGCGAAACAGCCGCGGTCTTCATCCATGGGGGCCAGTTTGACATGGAGTAGGAGTGAGCGATCGATGGGCAGGAAGACGTGTACGACAGTGCGCGTTTCCCCTGGTCCCAGAGGCTTTTGCTCCTTCGCTCGCTTATGCAGTGACACCAGATCGGAAGCGCACAATCAATCTCGGTACGACATGCACAACAGATGCAGAAGCGACCTTGCGGGAAGGCGGACAGGGTTGCGCTTGGCGGCCCGACATCCACTGCTTCTGCGCGTCATTGCTGGGACCCTTGCTCCTGTGTAATATCTGATGGGAGATGTCCAGGAATGCTACCTAGTGGGACGCGGCGTTCCCCGGGTACGGCTTCAATGAGACAGAGCATCTGAGGCCCAAAGCAGAGGGGAAGACGACGAAACGGGACCAGACCGAGTTTCTGGAGCGGAATGCGACACGAGGATTGGGAGGTGTGAGGTTGCAGCGTCGGAGACCCCACGACTGGAATATTCTCGAAGGGAGAACGAAACCGGGTCAGAGGAGCTTCGCTCGACAGGTCGCATTTTGGAGGCGATGGGCGGTGGCAGCAGGCGGGAGGATCCGCAAGCCTTGGCGTTGGCGCAGGGAAGATTGGCCAGTTGGAGCGCTTGCCGGTGGTCGCCAGGGCGGAGCGGGTCAGACACGATGGCGTCGATGGTGGAGAGTCACCAGCAACCGGGTTTCTGAGGCGGATCTTGCAGGCAGATCGATCCCTGGAGATCTTGTGGCCGGTGAGGTTGGCTTGGACGCATGGTTAGGCACGTTTCTTCGAGATTGAAACCAATAAGACAGCAGGAATGGCCGGGCTTTGGGGCACACGTGAGTGGATGGACCTGGACGGAGTTGGCTGGTGAGCTGTGAGACTTTTTTGCGAGAGAGTCGAGGGTTGTGGTGGTGGATCGACCCGCAAGCCTGGACGCCGCGCAAAAACGGCGTCGGTGGCGCGCTGCACGGGGCTCGTTTGAGCAGCAGCGACTTCCGTCCACGGCAACGCCCACCTAGACGCTCCGCAACGGATTGCGAGCACAGCACCGCTGCGTCAGCGGCCTGAAGCGGCCTGGCTCGGAACGCTGGAGCGGCGGGGCAGCCAGCGGCAGCGGCAGCAGCAGCAACAGCCCCAGATTTCCGCCGTCCAGGTGTCCGACTCCGGCTTTTGACATGGCGTTCAGCCCTTTGGCCCGCTGACCAGGGGCTTGGAACCGCCGCATTGGCCGCACCGCAGCGCCCTTGTCTCAGCCTCAACCAGGTCGCCAGAATTCCGCTTTGCGCTCAACGGCGTCGACAATGTGACACGTCCCCAGCGCCCGCGTCTCCTCCGCCTAGCCCCAAGAATGAAGCCGGCATTCCTTTGCAACTGGGATCAGCTACCTGGAATTGCAACCCATGGCCGCGGCTGCGGGCCACGACGCCCTAGTCTGACAAGCTTCGTGCCGCCTTGCCGCTTCGGGCCATCGAGTTTTGATATAGGGTCGCAAGGCGACTGTCGAACCCAACTCCATCGTGTGACGGGCGTGTACCTGTTCCCAATCCAGTCCACCGCCTGTCCCGTTTCGACTGCGGGTCCCATCGTCGTCGACTCACTCTGAGCATTCCTCGACGGCCCCGGCCCATATAAGACGACTCTGCCGGCTGTTCAACTCACCCCAGCTCAACATCGCTTCTCTCTCTGCGAATCGGCGAATTAACACTTGTCCTTCTCTGCCACGACTCCAGCGTGAGTTTTCCCGCCCAAGCCCCAAGCTCCACGTTCGCTGACGCAGACGTCACAGCTGTCCCGGTGCCGCTCTTTAATCGCACCTCACTCCTTCGACTGCTGCCGTTCCGCACTTCACCTCACCAAACCCAACTCACCTCACCTCACCCCCATCACCTCGCCTCGCTCAACCACGCAACAATGGCCGTCTCAGCCAACTGCCAGCACTCGTTCAAGATGGTCAAGTCGGACAACTCGCTCATCCACTGGATCTGCAACCTCTGCCACTCGGGGCCGCACTGGTTCATCCACGAGTGCCAGCGCTGCAAGCTCAAGGTCTGCGGGCCGTGCTCGCAAAAGGCGTGAGCGCGTCAGTCCTGCAATTTTGGTGTTGACGTCGGCCTGCCCCGCCAACCGGGCGTCCGGTCCCAGGCCTCTCTGGACGATCTGCACTCGCACATCGCAGCAGGGATGCCTGCCCTGCGCCCTGCCGAGATCTCCACTCAGGTCGAAGCAAACAAAACACGTCGCGCCTGCATCTCCTACAATTTCCTTTGCATCCATTTCATCCATCAGACCTCTCGGCGTTCGCGGCGCTCGTCTGGCGCACAGACTCTCTTCTTCTTTTCCCACCTGCGACAAAAAAGCAATCTACTTGACTTTCTGGAACGGCGCTCGATATCCTAGACCGGACAGGGGCTTTATGCACGTGTTGGCGAATCGGCTTGGGCGATTTTCAAAAAATACTTCTGGCGTACCTGACTTTGGAGTGGCTTGCATGAGTCAAGATTGGCCTGATTTGCTTGGCTGCGATCCCGCCCCTTTCCGCCAGCCATGTGTCTCAGCTAGTCTCTTCTTTCTTTTCTCTTGGCATCATCATTTTCCTTTCCTATCAAGACCTGCAACAAAGATCTCAGCGCACGCGCAAGCACCGAAGCGCCTTTTGGGGGGGGGTTTTTTTTTCCTTTTCTCCCCAGCATTTTCTATTTCCGCCCTGGTAATGGATAATGTATCACGTTAGAAAGAAAGCCGCTCTAGAACTCGTATCACATAGTTGGAAACTCTTTTATCAAACCTTCTCTCGTGATGCTCACGTCAATCGGAGGGTGCGGATGCGAAATGTCGTGTCTCACACACGCTCGAGCCCTCTTTTACTTTTCTACTCGTTTTCATTCATTCATTCTGTCATTGCCATGTTCACCGCTCCTTTGCTGCTCCTGGCACATCCCATACACGTCCTCTGACAGTCGCAGCAAAGCCGAGTTTCACACGACGGCGGGCTTGCGGACCAACTTCCGCTGGTCGCACATGCACAGCTCGGTGGTATGGTCGATCACCCTTTCTCACATTCTTTTTTTTTACTTACTTTCCAAGTCCTGGGGTTGACTGACATGACCAATGTTGTACACGACAAACACACCGCTCCTTTTCTTCCTCGTCTTGTTTGGATGAGAAGAGTGGTGAGCAAGGCGATTCAGACGATGCCGCGTCTCGGGCAACGCCGAAGGCCCCAATATTGAAAAAGGAAGGAAGTGCAGGAAAAGGGAATAGCTCTGAGACTAAAAAAAGAGATTCAACGGTCGAGCCGTCGCGCGGAGGCGGATGCGCTTGTTTAGCGTGGGAGCTTCCTGGCCAGCGGAAGGCTTGAGGTTGAGTGCGTGGTGTCGTAGGGAGAACCAACGCAGAAATCCAAAACAAATGGCGACGTCATCATCCTGGCCAAAGCACATCACCCCGGCTGGCCAAAACGGGAACCGGTCAGCGTTGTTGTCGTTTGATTTGCTGAGGTGATGGACGAACCATGATTCACGATTCGTAAAAGAGAGTCAGGACAGCAGGCGCAACATGTTTGGTCGAAACAACAAGATGATGATGGTGGCTAAGCGAATAGTAATCCTTCGTCATCATGCGACTCCGCTTTCCTCTCCGCGGTGGATAATTGATCGGCAGGTACTCGTCGTAGATCGCTCAAACCAGAAAACCCCGCAACACGATACACGAGGCAAGGCAGATTAGAAACAAAGAAAATCTCCGAGGAAATAGATCGGCGACGCTTCAATTCGCAACACTCACCGTTTCTGTGATCGGCTTCGAGAAAGGGCCACCCCCTGCTCGCACATGACATGGCCATTCTGCAAGTACCCGCGCCCGTCCGCCTGCAAGCTCTCTGTCTCTCTCTCTTTCTCTTTCTCCCCCTCTCTCTTTCAATCAAGCTGTGCGACTGCCACAAGAGAAGTCTGTCGTCGTACGGTGAAATGGCGGCGAAGCGAGTGCGAGCACCTCCATCAACACCACCTTTTTATCAATGCCACCAATTCTCCCCAACTCCCCTGAAAAATAACTCCATCTTCTCGACCCGCAGCATGCATGGCGGCGCCCGTACCTGCATTAGTTTGCACCAACCTCAGGCATCCAGTGTCCTCAGACAATGCCAAAGCCATTGACAAAATGAAGCAAAGAAGGAAAGACAGAACAACGCCATTGTACAACTTCTGCCGCCACCTTCACCTTCACCCTCGACTCGGTGGTCATCTGCCCGGTATTCCACTTTTTCTCCGCAGCAGCCACCCGCACCTCACAAGCTTTCTTGTGTCTCACACGCATCTGCAAACTAAGATTGAGCCCATGTATCTCGCCATTCACCTGCGCCTACCCGTCTTGTGCCGGCGAAGCGAGGCTTACTAAGTCGCTACTTCAGACCGTGTTCCCGGTTGCGCGGATGCTGCAGATGTTGTGTACGCCGTCACGCAAACCTACGCCACAACTGAGACGGCTTTAACCCTAAGGCGCGTCTCTCGGCTCTACGGCTTGGTCAGCAAGTACCGTGTTTTCTGGAAAGCATAGTGGCGCAATGCTAGAATCCCTTGCTTGTCTTGAGAGGCCAGCATGCGGCCATCTTTGACTCGATTCAATACTCGACAGAAAGCAAAGAAAGTTGTCAATACGCCAGCCGACACTGATCAACGAATGCATCGCCGAACTTTGTGAACAGACACCTCTAGTTTTGGCGAATCTGAGGGAACTCTCATCTTCATTCTGATTTGTATCCGCGGTTCGCGCCCTTGGTTCCTTCCATAAGATGGAGCTTTGCTGTGGCCCACCATGGAAAGAGCAATGTGGGGCAAATGCACATCTCACTCTCGTCGGAGTCAAGCTCTTCACTTGTCACTACGCACCCTCTCGCTAGCAAATTCTCAGAAGACACATTCGCCATTTATCGACGATCATTATTTAGCAGAGACAGAAGCCCACAGACGAACACCAACATGCCGAACAACCGGCTTCTCCCCACCCCCATCGCCACCGCCGCCGTAGGACCACGCAGGGCATCCATCCCCCCAGAAGAGTGCCAAATCTGCTCCTACAAGTTCACCCAGCGAACGGTAAACAAAACCAACGTGCTCCCGCTCCATCCGCACCCCCCTTGCAACCGCTGACCCCCCAAACACAGATCCCGCACCGAGCAAAAATGTCCATCTGCGCCTGCCGCTCCAGCCAACCCTGCTTCCAACACAGCAACAGCAGCAGCAGCAGCCCCATCCACCACCCACCCCAAGCCACCGGGCACCACCGGCCCCCGACGGAAAACGACCGGCCCCCCCTCATCCCCACCCCGGCCACCGCCACCGCCACCGCCAGCACCTACTGGGCCATCGCCCTGACGCGCCTCCTCACCCGCGACCCGGACCGCACGCCGCGCTACCCATGCACCCTCACCTGCGGCCACACCATCTGCGAGCCGTGCGCGGGCGAGTGCGTGGTGCTGGACTCGAAGATGCCGCTCGGACTGCTGCTCGAGGTGGTGCGGCACTGCCAGCGCGAGCGGCGGCCGCCGGAGCTGTTTGAGAGCATGCGGCCGCTGCCGAGGTGTCCGTTGTGCAGGGTGCTGATTGATGTGTTGGATTGGCCGATTGAGGAGACGATGATTGCGTTGAAGAAGCGGTTGGTGCCGTTGATGTTTGAGTTGTGAGAGGGGGGGGGGGGGGGGGAGGGGGGTGGTGCGGTTCATTTACGTGTCGTGGTTGAGGAGTAGGTAGGTGACTTTCGTTTGTTTTTGGTATGAGCGTGGCTTTCTATTCGATATCCCGGAGGGGTCAGATTGGAGGCACCACTTGAGTATGAATGGCAGGTAACTTCCGATGCATGTGCCGTGGTAGTGCAAATCTTTTGAAGTGTTCAACTCCGTGGTGGCTTTCTCCATCACGTTCGAGGTGCCCCGACCTTCATTTTCGTGATGAGCGAATGTCATCAATCTTCAAAGCATAAGGGCTTGGGGCAGAATCGTCCCTTCCTTAACACATGTTGATGACCTACGTTTTGCACTAGAACCGTTAGGCCAATTCATCAAATATCGTCTTCCACTTGCGGGCTATGGTATCACTCCCGCACCCACTAACACATTTTGGTTGGGACTACACTTCCCACCTATCGGGTAATTTTACTTCTACGGAAGCATACAGAGTATACACCTATGAATAAGCACCTCGATAGCTTCTTGCGGTCGGTAAGATAAGTCATGGCAGACAACTGCGACCCAAGCCCCCGCTTCACGTCCTCTGCTTCTTCCGCTGCATCTTTCAATTTGTCCCAAGATACCCTGGTAATTTTAGATGATAAGTTATACCAGCCCGCCATAAAACTCGATATTTCCATCCCGAGAAAAACTAAAAACCAGTCCGCAAAGATTCGCCTGGTCCGGAGTTATCCTGAATTCCAGCTTTCTCTTACGACGCCCATGTTAAGGATGCGGAGAGTAAGAGTTGATTGACGAGCTAAGAAGCGCCGGCGGGCATATAAGATGCCCCGGATCGGGTTGGTCCACGCCGAAAGATGGTCATTTGAGAGGCTTGTTGAAGAATCCGTGACAATCCAGCCATTTCTCTACACCCTCACTTCTCTGCGCTTTTGTACGAGACTAGTGCGCACAGCACCCTATACTCGATAGATAATCTCGTTTGAGCGCATCCCAGGTGCTTGGTGCATAGTTTGACGAGCATATGGTTGTCGACATGGACCGAAGTGCCACTTGCAAGGAGGCAAGGGTGTCTAGTGTGGGTATATTAGAACTGAGGCATGTAGAGGAGGTGGAAATGGGATATTACTTGTGCATACATGTAGTCCGTGTTGGAATGCAACGAAATGAAGGTATGGCCAGAGACACGGGCAGAAGCTAGAAAGTGAGCGTCCCTCAATTGAAATGAAAGAAATTTGCACCTCTTTCTGAAGAGCTAAGCAAACTACCCTATATCCACTGAGGCCATCACCAGTGGTGGATGAGTACCTACTCGGGGAGAGGAAGATCTTTCTCGTGGGTCTCCAAGAGTGAGCTGTGAAACCAAGCGAGGTGTAAGCCAGATGATTTGGATGTCGGCCTTGCTCTCACTGTAGGGTTTCCGGAATATTAATACTATCTCCCAGCCAGTGATACTACCCAATCCACGTCCAGCTGAATGATTTCGTCCTCTTTTCCCACCTGCCATGTATACACCTTTGCAACCATATACCTCACGAAAAATTACACGCAGCACGGCCACTTGGCGCTGGACACCTCAACACCCCATGGCTTCATCTTCTGTCCGTGGCATCGACAACGACCGTCCATTGATACTCCTCGGCTCCTCGACGTTCACTCCACCCTCTCGATCTCCCGACAGCCTCCAATCCAGAAGCAAACAAGACTGTACATACAGCCCCGGTCCAGCAGCCGCCATTCCCGACCTTCTTATGTAAGCGAGCAGTCGCATCAAGCCCACCCTCCGCATCCGACTTCTATTCAAGATCCCCTTTCCCATGGAGAAAGGCCGGAGATTTGCAAGCGCAACGCTTCAACACAACTTCCCGAGTGATGGCATCTTCACATCTCTCACACACGTCATCCGGCCTCCTTTTTCCTTTTTTTCTCTCCTCGATCTGGGAATACGGGATGATGAGGGTTTCGCGGCGAAGATCAGCCTCTCGCTCGAGTCAGGAGTTCCCCGTCCGATGACGCCACGTGGTGGGCTTTTTTTCTTGTTTTTTCCTGCTGTCCCAAGTTCTCGGCTCCGAGCGAAGTTCGTCGAGTTGATTAGAAATAATACTCCGTGGTGATGAGGGCATCCATAGTAATCTTTCATTTGGCGGTGAGAGTTGTCTCTGTCTTTGATGATTTTACGGCCGAAAGAGATGGTGGGGCATCTTGTCTATGGGCCCTGATGATGGTACAGTATGGTAGCGTTTTCTGGTCATGTTTCCTGCTTTCCTTCTTGCTTACTGAAGTCTGTCAGAGCTTGGAAAGCTCTTTTTTCCTTCTGGCTTGGAAAAAAGGATGGTCAACTTTGGTCACAAGTCCCGGGTTCTCCTGAAGCTGTCCTTGGCATGAGCTGAAGATCTCTTGGACGATACAAATCAATCGATGAGGCTGTAGTGGACAATCGTTACGGGCGTGGCCTTGGAGTTTTCGAAAGGTGGTTGGCTGCCCGGCGAACTGGCTCTCGTGACTGACTCGAGGTGTTTGTTGGCGAGGTCTTTGCTAGCGGGCTCATCGGATGTCGGCACTGGAAGATCCCTCTCAATAACCGTGGGTTCGGGGGCCAGGGTGCCTTTTGGGGGGTTGGAGGATGGAGAGGCATTTCACCGGCCACTAAACTGAGGCCAGGAAGCGAGATTAAAGCCCGAAAGGATCAGCCGGGAGGCAAGACGCCGGATGGATCCATGAGATCTGCGCGCGCTTGAATCAGTGTCGGGCTTTCTTCCGCGGCCGATCTTTGTCCATGGGTTGCCGTGTCCTTCGCGGAGGGCTCACAATCTCAAATCTTGGAGCTTACACATGGCCATCCATATCTTCGGGAGCACCAGTCAAAGCACAGCATCAGATTCGATTTTATACTGCTTTTTATGTGTTCTCCAATGAGTCCATTCCCTGAAATGCTCCGGTTCATCTATCCAGTACAACCATCACCTACTGGATATCATTTAAGGGGGTGTTTTTTTTTTTGCTTTTTCCTTATCTCCTGACCGCTCTACACCAGTGTGGCGTAGCAGCAGCGTCCAATGGCAAGATCAGCTCACCCCTGCAATTGCGTAGCCCCCAAAAGCTGGGTCCCCCACACTATGTGGGTCGCTCGCGCTTCTCGGATCGCGGCGTTCTGGATGTGAGACAGGACCCCTCATTTAATCCAATCGCCGTATCCCAAGACAGGGGAATGATGTAAGTAGCTCTTGCTATAGCCAAGCTGCTGCTAAGTAAGTAGAACTGTGAAGTTTGGGTCGAGCGTGTTTCGAAAGTTGACGCGACAATGACTCGATGCTGATAAGAAATGAAATGTGACGACATACCTCAAGCTGCTCTCAAAAGCGATACCGAACAAGTCCCCTTTACTCGACATATGGAATATTGGTGAACAAGAAAGGGGGGAGAGTGCTTCTCTTTGCTCGTTCATCTGGATAACAATTACGGCCCCAAATGAAACCAACCCTGTTTCCTGTAGCCATTAATGGCCTACGTATGTAGACACTGGTTAAGTAACGAGTCCGCCCAACCGAACGGCTCGTGCAGAACTCGCGAGAGCACCTTGCGCCCATGATGAAATCTCCTCAAACTCCAGACCCGGAAACTCCAATTACACCCAATCCTTGCAAATGCCATTATGCCTGCGCGCCGTCGACAAAGATCTCCAACCATGAGGAGAACTTGTTAAACACCAAATCGCATCCTATAGCGACAGTCAAATCCGCGCTCTTGGCAGCGCACCTGCTCTTTAACCCTGCAATCTCGGTTCGCCATAGTAATAAGAGAGTGGTAAAATCCGTATGGAAACAAAGAAGCAACGTGACGCGGCGATGGGACAGGCAAGGATCCTCGCTCGATCGCTGCCGGATGCCGGTCGTGGTATCGAGCTGTGGCGAAAAAAAGCGATCGTCCGTCGTGGAAAAGAGATGTAAAAGATGATAATAAACCGAGTTGCCTTGGGTTTCATTACGAAGTGTCTGTCGAATTGGAAGGGCCAGCGGCTGAAAGGCTGCTCGAGGGAGCATTGGATGACCTGGTCGAGGGCCGCTCACTCATGGTCTCGTCCCACTCCTCGGCCATGATCTCCGGGAACAGCGACTTGGTTGAGATGCCGTCGACAAACTCCTTCCAGCGGACGACGTGGGTGCCGGCTTCGTTGAACTCCATGCTCCAGACGTATTCGTTGGTCCACGGGCCGGAGACGGTGGTGCCGGTGCAGATGACCCAGAGGCAGACCTTGCGCGCGGGCACGTCCTCGATGATTTCGTGGACGGAGATGTAGAAGGTCTTGAAGGTGTTGAGGATGAAGTTGAGGGCGCGCTGGGCGGCGTCGTTGTCTTGTGCGGGCATACCCATGGATTTGGGATATATCTCACGCCAGCAGCTGCGGTCCCGCATGTTCCACACGGCGCGCGTGTCCAGGCGGTTCAGGGCGTCGACCATTGCCAGCGCTGTTCGGCGTTGGGTCGTCATGCCGGCCTCGCCTTTGGCGGCTGCCGACTTCTTTTCTCTGAAAAAAGGCATTGGTGGTGCGGACGGAGAGAGCGAGGGCTGAGGAGTGGAGTGTGGAAAAGGATGTGCTGCAGGCAGGCGTGTGGGGGAGAGCAAGCTGGAAATTCACCGTCCTTTCAGCTAGGTGGGCCGGCCCGTCATAGCTTATGGGGATTCCCGGAGATGGGTCCTGACTATTGCTGGCGTAACGCCTCCGAACCACGCGCTATGGACGGTTTGGGATAGGCAGCTTGATATTTCGCTAAGTAGAGGCCCATGAATCGGACCGTCTTGCTTGTCTTGCAACGACGTAAGCGGCACTTTCGCTTGTTCACGAACGCATTTCGCAGCGATATAAAGCCAATAACGAAAGCTTATCCCAAGCAAATGCCTTAACTTGCAATACGACGCTTTGGGGAAACAAGGTAGCGTGACCATTTCTGATATTTTTCCAAGGACAGTATCGCGTGTCGATTTTGTGACGCCATCGAGTTGTTCGATGGTTGCATCTCCCAGTACGAGTAATGGGTAATGAGCTCGTGGTAGTTGCCGAGGGCCGGGGAGATGTCCAGCGGCTCACTAAACGCCAATAACCCATGTCAGCCCTATTCTGATTAGAGGCCAATCCACGAACCACTGGCCGGCATTGTGATTATACCCAATCATCGGCCTTATTTGCAGTCTACTGTGTTCCCTGTCTATTCCCAAATCTGGCGTGCACGACAGCTGGTATATTACGAGGGACGAGCGCTCGTACTCGTATCCTGCGCCGCACTGCTGAATGCCAATCACACGAGCATACGTGTAAGTTGTTACCACTTTTCTTCGACAAGCCAACCGCTCGTTCGCTACCCCATGCTTACCTTGGAATCCTTCAACATGCCTTGCTACGATTGGATGCATATACCGAACGTTCTTAATTTTCACCCTGATGGTCACAACATCTCTTTCAAGTATATGCATCATCATATTGTCCTGTTCCGAGTTGAAGCTCTGCATGCTCAAGTAAACTAATAATTGACATGGTGAAATAACTACAAGGTGAGATGTAGAAAGCCGCAAAAAACGTCAGGGTGCTTCAGAATTCTAAGACGACCACCAACGAACCATCCACTAAACACACGTGATAATAGTCTGATACTGCCTACACCTGACTATTTATATATGTGAGAGGAGCTTTTGGCACGAGGGCTCTATCACAAAGCGAAAGCCTGCCCAAGCCCGAGAATCTCATCGTATCCACGACTCGAAGCATATGACCGCCCCAGCCGCAACACTTTAATACAAATCCGGCAGTATTGGGGTACTACGATTAATTCTAAGGAATCAAGAGCTTTAACGATGGTGCAGCCAGACATCTGCCGACCATTATTTTCAGTATCCAGCGTTCTACGATTCTACCAGAGCGAATTCTTCCAACGAAAAAACACGGTGCAAAGGGCTGGCATGAAACCCTTCAAAACGAGCAATAATTATCCAGCAGATTTAAAGTGCACCGACGAGTACACAAAGAACCAATGGAACGATGGATAACTTCGCCGCGCGTACAAAAGCTTTCAACCTCGCACCCAAATCTCCACCGAAAAGTCATCTCGCATCGCCAAAGAAATGGCTGCGACCTCTTGTGAACTAGCTGCTTCATCTGTAACTCATCTTTAGGTAATCTCTTTTCCGGTACCAGCAGGTCATATAGCAGTTATCAGTCAGTCTTGCCTAGCAGTCACCTTGCGTAAGGAAGAGGCGTCATTGCCGTTAATCAAGGCCAGTCCTTATTTACTATTGTTGGTCTTCTTCTTTCGTTTTTGGGGGAGGTCACACACTTCTCCAGAAAACGTACTCAATCACCTCTTAACTTCAGATTAGCTACCCTCGAGAGAACCGCCAACAAAAAGCCTCTGGCGGATGGTGAGGACCAAGCATTCGCGTCATTTGGGTTAGCGCGTTGTAGTCCTTCTATGCCTCCTCTGCAAGCGCACCATCTTCATAGACAATACAGCACCTCATTCGCGCTCCATCAGCCTCCAACTCTTGTCGTCGAGAAATGCTCCCGCCCCAAGCGCGACTGCACGTGGGGTATGTATGCACATCCAGTTGTTCCCCACTAACAACCTGCCCAAACAGGCTAGCGCAAAAGGAAAACAGCACCATCCACCATTCCCATTCCACCAAGAAAGTGTCCAAAAGCGCCATCAGAGTCTCTAAAAGCCCGCATCCCAAGGAAAGTTTCGCCTACCATGCCTGGAAGATGCAGCGCACCCTCTCCTCTCGCCTCCGCGCCCATGTTATCCCAGGATCCATGCCGTGGACCACTCATCTGCGGTTTTCCCTACAAGGATATAATCATCAAACCTGAACGGTTTCCGCGCAGCGAGATGAGGAAAGTAACGCGTTCATGCAGGCATCGGTGTCGCCCTACAGAGCCTCGCTCTGTCGTCCAGGTCTTCTACTTATTACCTCCCGATATATGCCCATGCCTTGAAATTATCAGCCTCCGGAAAACACGGCACAAAAACGATTTTGCCAAGCGGCCGAGAAAGGATAAGCAGCGTTGCCAAGATGTGTTAAGGTTAAGCATATATCCTTCTGGGGTGGGGTTAGCGCGGATAAATGAAGCAACTCACGCGCCGGATCCCTTAGCGACGTCAAGGGGAAATGAGGCTCCGTGTGACGGTAATTTCTCGGGTGAAGCGCTTGGTTCCGAAGAAAAATGGTGGTGGTAATAGCAGTGTTGCTTGTAATAGTGGGTGAGCCATCCACCAGGTAAGTAATTGAAGATCCAACTCCAACTGTCTCATATGTCCATCCTTCTGCCGCCCCCCTGCGTCCCACCAGGAAAGGTAGTCCTGTAAAGATCACCTTGTCCGTGCATATCATCTCGAACATCATGATATCTCCGAAAAAAATGCGTCGAGCATGAGTCCTGTTCCCATCTATAATCGAGTCTTCGCCAAGCTCTTCCATCGGCAAACCCTCACACGCCCGTTGCGAATTCCATGTGCGAGAACCAAATACAGAAACACTGAAATCCGTTTAATTCTCCAACCAAATTGAGCGTCGGCCGTGTATTCCCGTCGCCATCGCTCGAGTTCCAAATCATCCCGCCGGGTTCCCGCCATTTCCAGATGAGAACCTCCAACCGGCCGATCCTGACCACCCAGACCTCCCATGCCCGCTGCTCCAATATGTGAATGTAAAATATAATGAAGTATAACCCCTGCTCAGAGAATGTAATACGTGCCAATATAATGAAAACGGGGGGATGCAGGTAAGCAGGGGTATCAAACAGATGGGCCGACCCAGGTATATCTAAGAAAATGCCTTTGGACAAATGCTAGGGACGCTGCGCTGCATGTTGCATGCCAGGCTGAAGTGTGTGTATTGACGAAATATGTGAAGAGGGTGAAGGAAAGAAAGAACAAAACAAGGTTGCATCTTGCGTAGCTCATGTCGTTTGTCGTCGGGAAAAGGTGTGGCGTGAATCTGTAAACTGTAACAATAATTAAGAGCAAGGAGACAATAGTGAAGGGGCAAGAAAGCCGGAGTGGAGAAGTAGTTCACACAAGGGCGCAGAGAAACTCCGTCTCAGAAGCTGATCAGACTGCCCTTTGTGAACCCCTCCTTCTCCGCTATCGACCCCCATCCTCTTCGAACACCGCCCATGCCATTTCCCCCAAGCGGGGCCAAGGGAGCCGCAACGGGGGTCGGGGCAGGTGGTGGCACGTGAGCCGCATCGCCGGCATCGAAGCTGCGCCTCCTGCGCACTGTCCGTGTATCGTCCAGTCGCTTCATAGCGGCCGCTAGCTGCCGCATCTTAGGCCTTCTAGCGCTCTCAGCATTCATCATAGCGCCAACGAACGCCAGCGCCTGGTACTCGGCTGCCTCGTCCTCCTTTCGGCTCTCCACTGTACCAATCCCAGCGACGCCCTTGAGAGAGTGGTTCGTGTTGGCGAGACCCGGATTAACGCGAACATCACGATGCCCACTGCTGAGTTGGGACAATAGCTTGCGCCAGGAAGCAACACGGTCCAGGTTCGCATGAAAGGAATTATCGTGGCTGAACTCCGCACGGTACCCGCGCAGGTTGGTCACCGTATGGCCCTTTGCGACGGTCAGCATCTCAAGGAAGACACATCCCAGACTGAAGATATCGGCCGAAGTACGATAGCGGTGGCCTTGACCCTGGCGGGCAACCACTTCAGGAGAAGCGTAGACATATGCCGCATCGCTCAAGGGTCTAATGGTGTTATTAGCCGGCGTGTTCAGACTGGTGCCGGAGTAGCTGCGTGGCGATCCTCGAGGAGAGACACTCGCATTGTCGGTCGATATGCCAAATGCGGTAAACAGGATCTTGGGACCATCCAAGACGATCTTGTTGGGCCGAATGGATTGGTGGAGCAAGTCCATGGAATGAAGGTAAGCAAGTGCTTGAGTGAGGTCGTTGATCCAGGTCAAGAGAAGGCCTGGTCGGGTAGCTGCCAGTGGATGCTGCAGGTACTCCTCCAAGGTGAGCTGGGCTTGCGCGGTCACGAAGCCGATAGTAGCACCTTGAGCGTAGGAGCACACGATCTTGGCAACGTTCGGATGGTCCAGAGACTTGAGCTTCTGAATCTGGCTTAGCAGGCCGAGCTTTTCAGCATGGCGCTCGAAAGTGAAGGACTTTCGGATGAAGACACGGCCCTTGTCGTCACCCTTCCAGCGAACCTTGTCCACAACCTTCTTCCCGGGTCCGAGCTTCGGGATGGTGCCGACCTGGTCGAGGGGCACCACCTCGCGCGGTTGAAAGTCTGTGTGCTGGCCATGCTGCGGAAGCTCTCGGGTCATGACGCGCCACTGGTTCTCGACCATCTTCTTCGGATCAGTAGCAATGCCCTCCAGATCCGCCTCCTGGAAGGGCAGCTTCTTGTCCTCCAGCCAATAAAAGCTCGCGCGCCTCCAGGCGGCGATGTCGTCGCACATCAGAAACAGCAATGCCGTCTTAACATTGGCCAAGGCCCAGGTATAGGCGCGCTGGCCAGTGGATCTTTCCCAGCCCTGGCGGGTGATGAGAGTGGGAGACTCGCGATGGACATACTGCTTCTCCAATGCCGGGGTGATGATGGCGTTGGCTAGTGGAGCAAGACTAACGCCGGCACCGATGGGTTCCCGGAAAGGGTTGGGCGTGGGTGGCGGCACGAGGTCCGAGGACTTGGTCTGCTTAGCATCGTCGGTGGGGGAAGCAGGTGCGGGCGAGCCCATGGTGATGAACAAAGGCTTTTGGCCACTGAGCGGCTGCGGGGCAACCGGAGTGGGTGTCACGCTTCGACTCAACGAGGGCGGCGTTGGACATGGCAGGAAGCGAGGCGGCGAGCCCGAGGAGCTCTCGGTGTCTGGCAAGGCGATGCTGACGCTGCTGGCCCACGGGTTGTTGCTGGTGGGGGTCAAGCTGCGGCTCGCCGACGAGGTCGAGGACGAGGCGCTTGGCGAAGGTGGCGAGCGGGGCCAGTCCCAGGAGCGGTCGTCGCGGAAATTGGAGACGGACATTGTCTGGTGGAGAAAAGGATGCTTTGCAGCCGAGTTTGGAGGCGAGGTCGACCAGCCGGGGAGGTAGTGTGAAGCCTGCATGGTTGCGGCTGGCCGTGCGGGATTGGACGGTGATGGGAGTGAGGTGGGAAAGATCACAACATGGCGGGGCGCGTGGGACAGAGACAGAGAGCGGCGTGTAGTTGTACTAGGTGCAGCGGGAGAGCTACCTCGATTTTCGCCTATCCGGGGCGATGCGTTGGCAGAGGGATATCTGCACTTGGGGCGTGGAGTTGGGCATGATGGGCGAGTGCGCGATGGGCACGACTTAGGACCCCGGTGGTTAGGCTGATTTCCCGACATGCATTGTTACGTGGCTCACGCGAACTCGCCGCGCCCACGCTCTTCGCAACCGAGCACTCGCATCACAACGCTCAGCTGATAGCGTGCATGGCCGTGGCAGTCCGGCCAAGGTGCAGAGCGCTGCGTATGGTGTTGTGGATACGGGTGGGTGTGCGGGTAGGGCGGGCGGTGGGCAGCTAAGAACCGGGGGACCCCACGCTCAGGCACGATGAATCCGCCCGGGCTGGCCAGCACAGGTAACAGGCGCCACGAGGCTATCGCTGAGCCGCAGCCGCTGGCATATCGTCCAGGCAGGGATGCGACAGCGCTGAAGCTCGTTGGCGCTCCTGAGACGCTCCGTGCTCGACCCCCGGCACGTCCATCCATTGGCCACGAGCCACCGCTGAGACAGCGATGGGGCCTAAGCTGTCGCAGCAGCGCTTAGCCTCTCGACCCTCACTCGCTGCAATTCTAAAAATGATGAAGCCGCAGTCCCACACAGGCCATAGCTTAACTCGATCAGCCTCGCATCAATATCTCGCCGCACTTTTCGTGTCAACACCAACAGCGCCTGTCACGCCATGATGCTCCTGTGTCTTGAGTCTATCTCATGACAGTTTGACTTCTCCGGTACTGTCATGCCCTTCATGCGCCCTCTTCTAGTCCTAGTCCCCCCATCCTGACCGACACCCACCTCTACTTCTCTCACCCACTGTCGTTCGGGTAAGCTGCTGGCCAGCCTTTCGTTTCTTGCTCTAGTAATACACCAACACTACGCTCTTTTCATTCCACCTAATTACACTGCCGGACAGTCAACATGCGACCATCCACTGGCTTCATTGCCAGTCTGCTAGTAATTGGACAAGCCGCTGATGTCTCCGCAAAGTCCATCAAGGGCCGCCTGATACATGCTCTGCACCACCGGGCACCGAGCTACGAGGACACCATGTTGAATCAGGCCCACGATTTCTTCAACGCCCTCGAGGCCCGCCAGACTGAGGGTTCCACCAGCAGCATCTCAACAACACCCGTCCCAAGCGCCGCCGTCGACCTTGAGAAATGGGACCCGCAAACCAAGGCTGCCTGCGACACCGCCATGGTCAACCTGGCCGCGAAGCCCGACAACCCGAGCGGCCTGGCTGTCTGCTACAACATTCCCTTCTTCAACAACCGCACCGGCGTTTTCGAGGCTGAGCTCCGCATGTACAACATGTCTGCGCCTTACGATCCGTGGACTGGTGTTTCGGCCGCGGACATCAGCATGACGCTGTCCTACGCGAGCGCCACCGTGCAGGCTGCCAACAACACGGCCCAAAAGCGCGATTTGGATGCGACGCTGGCCTGGCCGCCGATCAAGGTTCGGGACATCATGGTCGCCGAGGACAAGGCGCTCGCTGCTCGCGCGGACTCTCCCTCGGGCCCGCAAGCAATCAAGGTGCTCATGTACGTCGGCCAAGTCAACCAGAACACGCTGGACAGCACGCAAACCGAGTAAGTTGAGCCTTTGGAAAACATCAGCTGTCGCGTTGACTAACAAACCTCCAGGACGGAAATGGAAGACCTGCTCGTGCCGACGGTCGAGCTCAGTGCCCGCTCCCCGCTGGACAACAAGCCGCTCTCCACCACAATTTCTGCCAATCGGGCGTCGTTTCTCAACGGCGTTTTCTCTCAGCGGTCCTCCAACACCACTTCCGCCTCGGATGCATCCATCTCCAACTTTGCCAACGCTGTTTCCTTCTCCATTCCGGGCTACCGCCTCCCGCCTTTGGAGGTGCCCGGTATTACTATACCCCTTAGCCTGATCTTCCCCACCGGTATGATCATCACCCTGGCGTGGACAGTCCTCTTCGCGGGTGTTGTGGGCTGGGGCACGGTTGGCCGGATAAGGTTCAGGGATCAGTACAGGAGAAGAGTCAAGGTCAACGATTCCGCGTATCAGACGAGGATCTAGATCATGGAGCGGTTCATTTCCCGGAGTCTGAGCGTTACCGTGTACTTTCCTTTACTTTCTCCATTCCAAAAAAAAAGAAGCATACCCTGGTGGTGTCTTTTACTTTTCTCTCTGGATGGGCGGCTTTTTTCGGACCGTAATTATTTTGCGTCGGGTGAACAGACTCGGCCGACGATTGGAGGAAATTGGATACGACTGTAATGAAGGAAGGCAGCAAGCGCGAAAAAGATGGAGCCAACAGTTAGAAGTGGAAAAAATAAAAAATCAGTAAAACGGGAAAAAAAATCAACATGGCTCAAGATGCAGCTATTACTCATACTTGTGCCCTTATCTCGGTCGGTTGGCGTTGGTATAGCTCGCTGGAGATGGTTTATCGGAGATGTGCACGACCTCGGCCACGCCCTTTGTGCCCCGCACGATTGACAAGCTCCACATCTCGGCGCTGACTCACGGACGACTTGCGCAACAGCAGGAGTCATCTCCAACTTTGAAGATGTATAAATTCTCCTCATAAGGCACCACTGGCGTTTCCATGTTCACCTTTGCTCGTTGCAATTAGCTTTGACCGTGACGTCACCTCCAATCTGTTCCAGACGACGTCTCAACACCGCGGGAGATACTGTACCTGTACCTTTTCAACACACACCACTCTCACCATGGGCGAAGTCACCACCAACACCAACGAATTCTCGCAATTCGGCCGCAAACTGCGCAAGGATTTCCTCTTCGACGACGACTACATCAACCTCAACCATGGTCAGCCCCAAAATCCTCAACACCAAGAAACCCCCTCCATCATGTCCCTACAGTAAAATCATCTCTAACCACCCCCTCATCCAGGCTCCTTCGGCACCTACCCACGCCCCGTCCAAGACGCCCTGCGCCACTTCCAATCCCTCACCGAAGCGCGCCCCGACCAATTCATCCGCTACGACTACCCCAAACTGCTCGCCAAATCACGTGCGCTGATATCCGCCTACCTGCACGCGCCCGTCGAGACCGTCGTCTTCGTGCCCAACGCCACCACGGGCGTCAACACGGTCCTGCGCAACCTCGTCTACGCCCCCGGCGACGTCATCGTCTACTTCGCCACCATCTACGGCGCGTGCGAGAACACGGTCAAGTACTTGTGCGAGACGACCGAGGCCCGCGCCGCCCGCGTCGAGTACACGTACCCGATCGAGGACGACGAGCTGGTGCGGCGCTTCCGCGACGTGGTGAGGCGGGAGCAGGAGGCTGGGCGGCGGGTCAAGGTGGCCATCTTCGACACGGTGGTCAGCATGCCCGGGCTGCGCGTGCCGTTTGAAGCGCTGGTCGAGGCATGTCGGGAGCTGGGGGTGTTGAGCCTGATAGACGGCGCGCACGGCGTGGGGCAGCTGGACCTCAACCTGAGCGAGCTGGACGCGGATTTCTTCGTGAGCAACTGTCACAAGTGAGTTTTTTGGCCCTTCTCCACCCCACCAAAATTAACCCCCACCCCCCAAAGATGGCTCCTCACCCCCCGCGGCTGCGCCATCCTCCACGTCCCCCTCCGCAACCAATCCCTCATGCGCTCCTCCCTCCCCACCTCCCACGGCTTCGTCCCCCTCCCCTCCCCCACCGGCGGCCCCTACGTCAACCCCCTCCCGCCCAGCGCCGACTCGCCCTTCGAAACCCAGTTCGCCTTCACCGGCTCCTCGGACTGCACGCCCGTGCTCTGCGTCCCCGCCGCCCTCGCCTACCGCGACGCCCTCGGCGGCGACGCCGCCATCCACGCCTACTGCACCCGCCTCGCCCGCGACGGCGGCGCCCGCGTCGCCGCCCTGCTCGGCACCGAGGTGCTCGACAACGAGGCCGCCACCCTAGGCCGCTGCTTCTTCGCCAACGTGCGCCTGCCGCTCAGCCTGGCCGCGTGCGAGGCCCAGGCGCAGGCCAAGGGCGTGGCGAGGGACGTGGTGCAGGCCAAGGTCAAGGCGTGGGCCGCCGAGGTCATGGTCAGGGAGTACGGCGGGTTTCAGGCGTTGGTCGAGTACGGGGGTGGGTGGTGGGCGCGGCTGAGCGCCATGGTGTATTTGGAGATGGCGGATTTCGAGTGGGGGGCCGGGGTGCTGAAGAAGATTTGTGAGAGGGTGGAGAGGGGAGAGTGGTTGGATGGTGAAGGGGTGAAAAAAATAGAATAAGTGGTGAGTAGCTAGATGGCGTGCCTCCTGGGGTGGGATTGCGTGCCCGGTGGAGATGGTATGAGTTCGGGTACGTATTGGGTTGTCGGTTGTTCTGCTTTTCCATCTCGGTAGATGTTTTAATGTTATGCTGGCGTTATCACTTTCCCCCTCTTCAAACTGGTGAGTGAACACATCGGGACCAGACCCATCTCATCCGATCCAAAACGAGAGACGAGATGATTGGGCTTATGGCAGTGCCAAATGTCAAGCCCATCCAAAAGCCCATGTGTCCTTCGTCCGTGAATTCAGCCGGCCCAAATGCAAGACACCCCCTTGCATAACACGTTTTGTTGTTGATCTTGTCTTATATTGCAAACTTCTTGCTTTCCAGCCTGCTGTTTCTTCGTCGTACTAGAACTGCATAAGTAGTAACGAAGGGGTATTCTCGCAGACCCTCCCGGGACAAAGAAGACAAACCACCGTAAAGAAAACGCCTCAAGCCGTTGCCTCCCATTCTATGAGGAAAATCATGCAGGTCCCCAATTGCCAAAATAATAAAAAATAGCCATGCCGCGCCTACGACCAACACTCTATCGCATCGGCCGTGTCGAGTAAAACGCTTGAATCCATACCATCGTTGCTCAGCAAAGTGATTTCCGAACGAAATCAACTGTGCCTCAAAGGCTCCGCGGACGCGTTACCGACTCCGAGCCGGCGCGATAGTCTCGGATGATGTCAGGGTAGCCAACATCTCGCGGGTAGCCGAATTGTTATTCTGATACATGCTGCAGAAAAGAAGAAAAATGCGGATCGAAAACTGTATTATCCTGCTTGCTTATTGCGGCACCGCCGGTTCAGGATCCACCCAAGGGTTTGCGTCGTAGATGTCAAGCAAGCTACCATCAATGTCAGCAAGAGTTTATCGAGAGCAAAACCTCCAGACTCCAAAAAGTAAACTTACATATAAGTCTCAAATGGAATGCCGCGGGGCTTTCCGTAGTCTTCTGAAAGCTCGGGCTCGAAGCTGACGTCTTTCCACATGCGGAACAGCTTGCGCCAGTAGCACGCCTGGGCGGCCGGTGTAAGGTACTTGTCGCGGAACATGGCCACGCTGTTGTCGGCGATGCGTTCGGCTTCGTCGGGGTGGTCTACGTAGTATTGCACCTTCTCACCGAGATCTGAGAAATCGAACTTTACGGGCACGTAGTTCTGCGCCGGACCCTGGGGAATGAGAAGCTGGTGATGCGGTTCGAGCCACGCCAATTCGGGGATGATGGGCACGCTATGGCAGTTTTGAAGGTATTTGAGGCGGCCGGAGTAGGAACGACCTAACGAAAAATCAGCATCCGACTCTTGGCATCGGGAAAGGGGGCAGACTGACCTTCAGTATGCAGCACATACTGCCACTGGCAGTGATCGGGCATGTTCAGGTACTTTTTCTCGACTTCCGGATCGCTCCAGTCGAACGCCTCGATATCGCTCCACGGCTTGTCGCCCCACTGCTTAACCAGCTCTTGGCGCTGCTCCGTCATGGTAGCGCCTCGCCACACAACCCGGGGCTTCTTCTCGGCGAAGGTCTGGAACCTCTCCCGCTGGCCCATCTGATTCCGCACGTCTTGGTACGCGCCGACGGGATCTGTGGGCCAGGCCCAGTATCCAAAGTCGGGCATCATCCATACATTCTCCCAGCTCGGCTGGCGGGTGAACCCCCAGACAATGGGGCTGGTATCGGTGTTTTCCTCATTATAGACCCAGTCGTCGACGCAGAAGGTGAATTCGATGTTCGGAAGAGGACCACTGTAGGCTGCGATTGCGCGGTTCATGGATTGGAGGGTGGCGAGTGTGCGTTCGCGGTAGTCCCGGCGGTGGGTGGTGCCCTTGGTCTCGATGATGTAAAGCTAGAACAGTCAGTCTTGGCGACTCGGAAAACAGGTTGCGGGAGGTACCTGGTGGTCGTAGATCATGCATCGCGTGACGGCCTCTTCGCGCCAGGCCATGTCCAAATCCTCCTTGGTGACGGCGCCCTTATTCCTGCGGGTCCTGGCGGCATGTTCGAGCTCGATCCAGAGGTTGGGGAAGGTCCAGTCGCACTGCTCCTCGCTGAGGCCGTAGTTGCGGGCGTCCCGGGCGGGGTGGAAGCGCCATCCTTCGGGAGTGGGCGGGTCTTCAAAGACGGAGGCCAGCGGGACGGCGACAGACTGATTGCCGTAGATGTCTTGAGGGAACAGCTCGTCGGCGGTCTGGGGGAGATCAGGGACGGCGTCCTCGACATAAAGGGAGTGGTGCAGCAGGAAGAAAGTGAAGAAGACGCAGAAGCCAGCGGCCAGTAGCATGCGATGGAAGGTAGACATCATCATGGTTGAATGCGGAGTGTCGCCGCTGCCAGAGCGACGGAGAAGGAAATCAGGGCAGGCTTGGGAGGCGACTCGGATGTTGTCAGGAATGGGGGGTTGGGCGAGGAGATGTTTTGGGGCCGGGTTGGCAGGGCCGTGCAGGTTCGTTGTTTCGCAGCCGGGGCGGATCGCTGCTAAACGCAGAAACCAGCGGCAGGGTTCTGGTGTCGCAAGGACTGGGTATCCTCATCACCCGGTGCGCAAGGCGTCCGCTTTTCATCTCGATTGGCCCGACTCCTGGGAAAAGCGCGTTTCGTTTCTAGTGAGCCCAATGCGCCGTGCTAGCACTCTCGGCAGGCGCGTGAGCGGGATGGGAGCTGTGCGTCTCCGTAGGTAGCTACGACAGCTGGGCTGGGCTGCGGGATGCGGGGGGACTTGTGCAGGACGCTACGGTAACTGCAGCCGTCCGGAACGATTTATCCGTCGGCCGGCTTCTCCTTCACCTTTATAGCTAGACGAATGGATGGACGGTGAGGGTGGGCGTCGGTGCGAGTCGTGAGGCGTCCACAAGCGCCAGGGACCGCTCAGTTAGTGGCGTCGGCACCTCTGAGAACTTCGGCAAACCGTTGAGAGCCATATCTACTCGCTTATCGGACGGCCGTAGCTCCCCTGATTCCCGCTGTTCACGTCCCAACCTGCATGAATAAAGACATTAAAGGAAGAAAAATCCACTGGGGTAAATGACGTACCGCTCAGGCCAAATTCAACCTGCCCCGCGGGTCAGCTTCACCCCAATCCCCCGGAATTTTCCAGCACGAAGCTTATAGATGGGACTATAGCAGCTGTCTCTGCTTTGGTCATATTTCCGAACGAATTAAGGAGGAGAGCGGCAGTTCGGCACATTCCACTCCTATTCGCCATGGCTCCAGCCCCAGTTGGAATAAGGTTGGATTGCTTCCTCGAGTGTGTAAAGAGTTTGTCACTCTAGGGCGAGGCCCACTCTCCCAGTTCTAGTCGAGCCTTGCCCAACCTACCACAACATACAAGCACAGGTGAATCCCTGCGCCCCTTCCTGGGACCAGAAGCAGCATGGTCGTTTTGGTGATTGCAGTTGTCTCAAAGTGGTTAGCTCTGCGCTAGCACCTAGCGCGGGCGAGGGAGACTGGGCATGCCCCTCCACCTCACCACTTCCCTCCCACCTCTTCAACACCCTCGTCATCTCCACTCCACAGCCGCATCATCCACCCTCGAGCCACCACCGTAACCCCGCTTCGCGCATCCCAACCTCACCGCCGCACGAGAAGTTCCAGCCGAGTTCATGACCACACAAGACATCCAAAACCTCAAGTCATTTGATCCGTTCGCGGAGGCAGATGAGGAAATCGGCGATAACAAGGGGCAGAGCCAGAACTACATCCATATTCGCATCCAGCGTATGTCTGACCCCGCTGCGCTGTCTGCCACGCGCGCATGCCTTATCGCGTCGCTTCACCTCGCATGGTGCAGCCCACCAGACACATAAGCTGACGGACACGCTAGAGCGCAATGGCCGCAAGACCTTGACTACGGTCCAGGGCTTGCCCAAGAAGTTCGACCAGAAGAAGATCCTCAAGGTCATCAAGAAGAAGTTTGCCTGCAATGGCACCATCGTGAACGACACGGAGATGGGTGAGGTCATCCAGCTCCAGGGTGACCAGCGCAAGGATATCCAGGAATTCCTCATCGACAAGAAGGAAGGCCTAGATCTGGATGCCAAGACCATCAAGGTAAGCACCCACCTTCTAGAAGCACTGTGGGCACGGCTGACGCGATACTCTAGGTCCACGGTTTCTAAGATACCCAGCCGCGCCGCGTCCCGCCCGGCACACCATCATTATTTTATGATTCGCCGGTCCAGATGCTCCATATTGCTCCCTCTCTATGCCAATCACGGGGCGTGATACTCGATCAGACAGCCATGCTCACAACGGGGCGGCGCGCGAGAACATCTCGGATGACTTACGACTCTATTTCCGGTACTGGTTTTCTGCGTTGCTTTTGAGACTCTGGTTTGGAGGAAGGACAGCAGCAATCGCGTATAACGGCAGGAATAGAATGCAGATTTTCATCTTCGGACTCGTTCATGTTTTGCATCTGACAACCAGTGTTCGACGTGCTGACAGCGTACATCACAAGGCTGAAGGCGTGCGTGGATCGTGACCCGCAAAGGTCCTACCTTGATCTTCTAGAGATATGTTTCTAAAATGCGGCGGCATTCAAGTGGTTGAGACTGGGGATGAAGAGAAGCTCGATGTAACACAGCTCGTGCACTATACCGAATCCTGGCTATACTGCCTCTTCCGAAGCCCCTTTCACTGATTCGGCATTAGCCAGCACACTTAACGTCATCTCTTCACTGGCTACTGCCTCTGCACACAGTATCCGGCATCTTCTTGCTGACCATCCCCTTGAAGAGGTCTCCAACGTCATACGGAACATTAGTGTCCCTCTTACCATTCCGACCGACTTCCAGAGGGGTGAGACTCTCATTACTGCCGCGCCATTCTCCCTTATTGGCACTCGCTTCAGCCCGGCGATCAACTACTACTCGTTATCAATATTTCTTAGCTTCTTAAGCATTCTAGTAGGCTCTTTCAGGATCTCCATGCCATCGACTGTTAATGTTCACTTTTAGCCACGGCAGTCGAGTTGCAACTTATAGAGGACCAATGGAGGCTTAAGTGAACTCCAAAGGAATACTGAGAAGTGACTGGGACAGGCAAGAGGATGATTACATATATGTTAGGGTAGGCGTCCAGTCAACTAATGCCCAGCTGGACGGTAATATGAACAGTTATTGGGGGAACTACAGTGGCGGGGGCGGGACTGAGGCGGAGGCCGGGGCGACGGGGGCGGGGGCGGGGGAAGACTGGGGGGAACTGGGGGGAACTGAGGGTGACTGTGCTGATGGTGGTGGTGGTGGTGGTGGTGCTGCTGCTGCTGCTAGAACTGAGAAAGGACCGAGAAAGGACAGAGGAAGGACAAAAGGTTAAGTTGGGGATGTTTGATTAAATCTCTAGGCGGGAGCAAGAGAAGTACAAGATAGTGTCCGTCTCGCTAGAAGAGGCAAGGAACATCCGCACTAAGGGTGTTTACCTCAAGATCATGAGACCCCCTGATCGAGGACGATGGCAAAGTCCTCGAAGAAGTGAAGACGAAACTCAGACACTTGCGCACTCTGTACTACCGCCACCACACGCTCTCAAAGTACTGGGTCATCAGAGTCAACATGACATTGGCCGAAGCGAAAGGCTTCACTATCGCTGTGAATGGATGTCGCAGCAATGTCGACACTTTCTACACCTTCGAAGACGACATGAGCATCGAGGCCGGATATGGCACGCCTGTGAAGGCTTTTAGGGCTAGAAAGAGGGCAGAATGCGCATAGAACAAAAGGAAACTGAGCAAAGGTCTAGGAGGGAGCTGACGAGAACAAGACAATAGAATAAGATGAGAAACAACTAGCACCAAGTGAACTGAACGTTACCTCCGCTAGCTTTAGCACGGTTGGCTTACCCGGAGAGAAGGCTTGGATGCAACTCCAGGCCAGCTCTTAACAAGATACTGCAAAAGGTAACTTAACATGTTCTGGATGGTCACGGGAGGAGTGCGGGGGTTGCGATCGGCCATGATCGGCTTGTTCTGCGCCGACCGTGTCGTTATCGCCATGGCATCGGATGTGACCGCTCCCATTTGTGAAGTCCCTGTTCGGCCGATGGATGGACCTTGGATGGGGAAACTGTCGACTCATGAGCTGTGGGTTCAAACAGCCAATATTGACAACGAAAGCACGTCGACAACCCCGGCCCTCAGCATCTCGCGGATTCCAGAGTTAGCACGCAACTTCCATTCAAACCTCGACACTCACGGCTGTTATCATTCGCTGCATGCGGTGAGGGGTACCTGTCGGATCAGCTTGGGTCGCAGCCGTCGTGATTCGGCTTGAATATCAGCGCCCCATGAATCACGACCTCCGATAGCCAAGAAGCATTTCCATTCGATAAGAGCACGAGACATCGAGGGAATACAACCCTGAAGCACGTGGAGATTGCCGGCAGCTGCATTATCACCAGTGCAGAACATGTAAAAACCCGCCCGCAACCCGGCCAACCTGGGCCAAACCATCTTTACCCACTTCCGGCCCTGAAATCACCTCGAATGGCCACCAAGCTGCGTTTTCGAGCGTTCAAGGAGAAGGTGAGGCTCCACGGAGAGGAAGAGGAGCATGAAGAAGCCAACGCGTGGAGCAACCGCGATCTGATCCCATTGCCGCCGTCGAGGAGAACCTGGGGTTGGTTCCATTTTTTCGGCTACTGGACCATCAACTCCCTTAATGTTTCCAATTGGCAGAGTCCAAACACGTTTCTTAGTAAGTTGGCCTCCGACTCTGTGCTGTGTTGAGAGCGCAGGTCTGACGCGTCTTCACCTTCACATTCAGCCTACGGGCTTTCAGTGCCGCAGTCTTTGTGTGTCATTGTCATTGGAAAAGCCTTGGTCTGCTTCTTCTCGACTCTAGTTGCTTTCTGCGGTCTGCGATGGCACATCGGCTTCACCATTCAGAACAGGTATACTTGGGGTCTGCGCGGAAGCTACATCCCGTTGCTGCAGCGCATTCTGCTCAACTTCATCTGGTGTGCTGTGCAATGTAAGTCTTGATTCCGCCCAATTATGTTACTACTTGCTAACCTTCCAAAGGCTGGAACGGAGGTAGACTGACTGCGTAAGCAAATCTGAACAGCAGTCCACCAGGGCTTCTTAGACTGACGGAACTCAGTGTCTGTATTACCGCCATCTGGCCTTCGTTCGCTTCCATGCACAACACGCTTCCCTCGTCCATGCCCACGACCACATACCAGTTCGTGGGCTTCATCGTCTTCTGGTGTCTCTCCTTCCCGTTCCTGCTCGTCCGGCCGGAGAAGTTCAAGCTTCCCTTCCAAATCACCTCCCTCTACTGCGGCCTGGGGATGATTTGCATGCGTACGTATCCCGTCCGCGCCAGCACATCCACTCCAAACACTGACACAAGCTCCAGTCATCTGGTCCCTGGCCACCGCCAAAGGAGTCGGTCCGCTGTGGACCCAAGGACAGACGATCCCCGCAACCTCGTCCTGGAACACGTCCTGGCTCATGATACGGGGCATCAACCAGCTGATTGGCGGCATCGCCGCCGGCATCACCAACGGCTCCGACTTTTCTCGCTACTCGCGCGGACACAAGCAATACATCGGCGGCACCATCATGTCTGTTTGGGTTACTGGGACGCTCGTCAGCCTGGTGGGCTTGGTTGTCACAAGTGCCTGCCAGAAGATCTATGGAGAAGTCTTCTGGAACCGTGAGTTTTCCCTCTCCTGCGTAGAATCCAAGGCTAACCAATCCACCAGCTCCCGACTTGCTCATGCGCATGATGGACTCGGGCCATGGGTCCTCCAAAGCCCGTGCAGGCGTGTTCTTCCTCGCTGGCGGGTTTGCTCTGACCGGCATGTTTGAGAACATTTGCGTGAGCAGCCATTTGAGATTCCCCCCTTCTTACACCCTTCTGACCGCTTCTGTCCAGGGTAACGCGGTAGCCGGTGGCATCGACCTTTCCGGCATGTTTCCTCGCTACATCGACATCCGACGCGGTTCAATCATCACCTTCATCGCCGTCTGGATCGTGCAGCCGTGGCAGCTGATCAACAAGGCGGCAACCTTTGTTTCAGTGCTGAGCTCCTTTGCCGTCTTCCTCTCTCCCATCATGTGAGTTCCGTTCATGCCTGGAGGACCTGCAGTTCCTGACGACTAACAATGGTACACCAGGGGCGTCATGGTCTGCGATTTCTACATCCTTCGGCACGGCCGCATCAAACTCAGCCACCTGTACCGCACGCACGACACGGACTACTGGTTCTGGAAGGGCTTCAACTGGCGTGTCATTCCGTGCTGGCTGGGCGGCTGGGCACCCACCATCGGCGGTTTGGTCGTGACGGTCCAGGAGACAGAGAACGCGCCCAGGGCCCTGTACCAGCTGTACTACATGGCCTTTTTGATCGGTAAGACTGCCTGAAACGAACCAAGGCGTAGACGCAGATGCTGACGTTCCACAGGCTTCTTCGTCAGCGGCACGCTCTTCTACATCGTGAACAAAATCTTCCCATACGGCGGCTATGGAGAGTACGACGAGTCCGACATCTACGGCACCTTCACCCCCAAGGAAGCCACCGCGTTGAACGTCATCCCAGCCAACCAAGGCGTCGAGGAGATCCAAGGCTACAACAGCCCCGACTCCGAAAAAGAGGCGCCAAGCACGACGGTGACAAGCAAGCACTAGCGCACCGGTAGACGAAAAAAACAAGTGTAGAAAATGCAAAAAAACCAAAAAAAAACCCCCCACAGTTCCGAAATGCCCGCTTCCGAAACACCAGCCAGCCAGCCAGCCCACCGCTCAACCCTCCTCCTCCTCCCCAGCAGCAGCAAACAGCCTCCCCACAGCCCCAAACGCCACCTCCCTCGGCAGCACCACCTCCACCCCCGCCCCAACCACCCCCTCCACAACCCTCTTCTGCTCCAGCGTAAACCCCATGCAATCCAAATACACCACCGTCCCCGCCTCCACCCCCAACCCCCTCACCCACCTCCCCACCCCCTCCCCCACCCCCTCCCCATACGGATTCACCCACCCCGTCCCCACCACCCCCACGCCCCCCTCCTCCAACCTCCTCCTCGCCCCCTCCCTCTGCCGCTCCTCCGGCGACACCACCACCACCACCCCCCCGCCGCCCCGCTCCGCAAACCACTTCCTCACCTCCTCCCGCGGCACCACCACCGGCACGCTCCCCAGCTCCTCAGGCGGGGGCACCTCGACGTCGCCGGTGCAGAGGACGAGGATGGCGTCTGGTTTCTCCTCGGCGGCGGAGCGGATGCAGGCGGTGAGGAGGGGGGCGAGCTTGGCGGCGTCGAGGGTGACGGGGTGGCCGGTGCGCATGCGCGAGACGAGGACGGACGGTGCTGCGGAGTCGGTGGGGGAGGGGGAGGGGGAGAGGTGGGTGCGGACGGCGGGGAGGGAGAGGGCGTCGAGAGCGCCGTGTTGGGTTGTGCGCGTGTTGGGGGGGAGGAGGGAGGGGAGGTCGGGGGTGTAGTCGTGGCGGGGGGATTGGCCGATGGTGATGAGGGCGAGGTGGTGGGGTTTTGAGGGCATGTTTTCTTTTTTTTTCTCCGTTCTTCTCTGTGATTGATTTTGCTCTTTCGTGGCGGGCTCGTTCTCTGGGGGTCGGGTTCGTGACGGACGTGAGAGCGGCTGGCTGGATGGAGTACGGAGTGAAGTATTATTTTGTGGCGGATTTCCTGATGGCCTTCTTTGCTCCACGTGCGTTTGTCGTTCTTTGAAGTTGGGCCGGGGATTGGGCGTTGATGGAAGACGACGGACATACCAAAGCTTTTATCAATACTACGACCTCGAACCATGCTCCAGATGTAACGTCGCTTGAGAACTACCCATGCCCTCGGCATCTCGGCTGCACTGCCGAGGGCACGAGGGACGCTTGCCGGAGCGATATCGCCCCCAGCAGAGGTACCAAAAACATCCATCACGTGTGAATGGGATCCTCACAGGGAATCTTCACATTAGCCACCCCCACCACCGCCCCTCCCCGCCGCACCATACGCCGCCGCCATCCTCAACTCCCTCGTCTGCCGACAGTACCGATGCAACCCCCCCTCGGCACACTCGGCCCCATCCTCCTCCCCCCTCAGCACCGGCTCCCACCAATCCCACACCGAAGCACCACCACCCCCCCTGTGAACCACGTCCCCAACATCCACCTCGGCGCCATCCAGCAGCACCGCCACCCCGCCCACGCCGCTCTTCAGAAACGCGTTCTCGTCCGCCCTGAAGCGGCCTCCCGCCCCCCGCCGCTTTTCGCGCCCGTGGACGGCCCAGACGACGAATTCGCGGAGGAGCATCGCGACGCAGAGGGGCGGGATGAGGCCGTGCTGGTGCTGCTGCGCGCTGATCCTGTTAGAGACGCTGATGATGTCGCGGCTGCCGCGGGCGATGATGAGCTGGGGCCGCGGGGACTGCCAGGGCCAGGAGTGGGGGCGGTACGAGTCGGGTGGGGTGTGGGAGGGGGGAGGGGTGAGGACATTGAAGGTGAGGTTGGTGATTGTTGTGGGCGAGGGGCGCGGGCGGTTGGGCTGTCGCGGCGGCGCGGACGAGGTCGGAGGAGGAGGTGGGGGATTTGAGGTGGGGAAGTGGGGGTGAGACGAGGGTGAGGGCGAGGACGAGATGGCCGAGAAGATGACGGGGTCGCCGGCGAACGAGGGCCCGTAGCTGCGCAGCCGCGCGAGCATCTTGAAGAGGTGTCGGTGGATTGCGAAGTCGTCTTCGTTGCGCTCGTACAGGATTGATGACCAGGGCGGCGAGGACGAGTTGGAGGAGCGGCCGAGGAGCGCGGAGGGATGCAGCGTCTTGATGAGGCCTCCTCCTTTGCGCTCGGGCTTGCCGACGAGCTTGAACTCGATGTCGACCGAGTCGTAGTGCGTGGCTACGGCGGGCACGCAGGTCCAGTCGAGGAACAGGTGGCGCTCGTTGCGCAGGAGGATGCGCAGCGAGCAGGCGAGGCGACGCTGGGCGCGTAGGCGGGCGATGGCGGCGGCCATCTCGGCGTGGACCTGGTGGCTGCAGCATAGCAGGGCGGTGCTGTTGACGTGGGTGCGGCGCGGGTAGTGGTTCGACTCCTCACCCCATGAGTCGTACTGGCGGTAGTCGGAGACGGACGCGGCTTGAGGGCCATGGGCGGCGAGAAGGCAGTGCTCCCAGATGAGGTCGCGCAGCTCGCGGGGGAGGTCGAGCAGGTGGGAGAAGGTCGGTGCCGGTGCCGTAGCGGGTTCAGGCTGTTTAAGTTTCATGGTGCGGGGCCCCAGGATTTGGCTTGATGTCGCAAGGCGTGGTTCGAGGCGGGAGGCTGCATGTCGGTGCGGGCGGTGAGTTGAGCTGTGGAGTTGGCGCAGCCCTCACCAAACCATCATCCCCACACTTTAAACGCAGGCCAACCAGAGTTTTGATATTCTACTACTCATTATATGCAACCGCCCAGAGACCAATCAATCCACTTTTTGGTATGCATCTTTGGTAACCTCCTTGAACGCCGAGTCCACTCTAAAGCCGTTGCTTGTCTACCGGTAATATCCCATGAACATGGACAAGGATTGCCGGATGCTCGACATGTAGCCTGGTGCGCCCGCCGACCTGCCAAGCCACCACGCAAGCACACCGACCGCGACAGCCATGGCGATACCGCCCGCCGGCCGCCTGTATCTCCACAACCCTCTTCTGATGCCACCAACAACAGCCTTGTACGCCTGCTCCCGCCTGATCTGCTTCTGGTGCTTGACAAACATTTCCTCGCCCTCTTCCAGCGTTTGCTCCGTCAGTGCGCGCGGTTCGCGAGTTGTCGTCAGCACGCTGTAAGGCGACACTGACCGCCACGCCCCGAACGGGAGGGTTTTCGGAGGGAAGCGCTTGTACAGCTCGACCGTCGACGCGATCAGACTTTCCAGATCCAGCGGGTTGGGGAGCTTGGATAGGGTGAATTGCAAGATGTCGGGCTCGTCGACTGGGATGTCGAGCAGCTCGTCTTTGCGTGCGAGAATTATCTGTAAGGAGAGCCCCGTGTGTCAGCACCGTCGTACAGGAGCGCTTGTCGGCAGGGCGCACTTACGGCAGCAAAGAGGTACAGGGATATGACGGCCTCCCGCGCCAGCAGGAAGTCAAACAAGCGCGAGATGTCGCCATACTCCTGAATGTCATGGGCGTACATTGTAATGGTGGCGGCGAGAGCGAAGAAAGGCTGGGTCGGAAGCAGGTGCTTGCACAGGGCCGGATCGATGCTGTAGAGAATGGGAGGCAGCAGATTCAGGTGGGCAATAGCCGCGTCTAGCGACGGCAGCATGAAGTCGCGGATGCGCAGAAGCGAGAGACGGGTCACGGCAGGAACGGCCAGGGCGGGCCCCAGGACCAGCAGGAAGACCTGAACGATGTCATGGTAGCCCTGGAAGTAGCACAGGCGGGGATGACGGCGCAGGACTTCGGCGATGACCTGAAAGAGCTCCTCCTTGCGCTCATCGATCTGCTTCTCCGACTGGTCTGCGAGCGCGTCAGCGGGCGGGCGAGGGGTATAGGGGCCAAGGCGGAGTACCGTTCGGATAGTAGACAAAGGAGCGGTTTACATCCAGCTTCACCTGATCCTCGTCGCCATGTGGGGGCAGGTCGGTCCACGAGAGCGGCGAGGCTGCAGAGGAGGCGCTGGAGGCGGGGCGCGAGTCGCTGGTTGGGCTGGAGCTGGATCCGAGGAGAATCAGCCCTGCAGGTCGGTCAGCGCATGATTCCACAGGTGCCTGGCAGGCGTACAGGCATCGCAACGCAGGCGGTCGGTGAGCAGGCCGCCTTTGGAGGTTGCGAGTTCGGACAAGGCGTCCAGGTCGTTGTCCTTGCATGCACGGCGGATCTGCGCAGCCTTCAGATCGGACCAGGATTCGGACGGGCGGCGATCGCCAGCGTGCGGCTCGTCCGGTGCAGCATCATGATGCGTGGAGGGGAGGAAGTCGTGCTGCTTGTCGTCGGCCATCTGCGGAGCTTTGGAGCTCCAGCTCGGCAGGCTGGCGGCGGCGGGACGGGAGAGCGGCGGACGGGGGCCTGAGCTCGCTCGCTATGCGTGGGCAGGTGTCAGCTGGATTAAGCTGGCGTGACGCTGACTTCGCCACTGCTGCATGGCTAATAAGGCCTCGACTGTGGAGGCTCGCGCGAGGTCACAGATCTTACGCAGGGGGACCAGGCGCGCAACAACTCTGTTGACTTCGAATTTGTGACATCTCACATGGCGCGCTGACGTTTTCGCGTCGTCCAGCGCCCCGCGTGCTTTTCCTGCCCACCCCAGCCCATTCGCTCCCCGATTCGACCAGCTGCATTTCTGCATCCCAGAACGGCACCGCTCTCTCTTCACCACCCAGGCCAAACACCACCGGCACTTCGGGTCTCGCTAGCTGGATAAGGCTGCTGGAACCGCCCTCTCCACCATGTCACCGCAATTGCCGCTGCTTCCTGTTTCAACCGAGTGCATGTCCTGTTGAACCCTCGCTCTCCCTCACCCCTTCTCCAATCCCCACAGTCTCACCTCGTTTCCCTCCATCCGCCCATTGCCACCCAAAATGGCCCTGCAGACTGGTGTCTTTGAGAACGGCCAGTGGGTCACCCGCCGCGTGAGTATCCAGGAAATATTGCAGCAGAATCGCCAGCAGGAGTCTCTGGCCGAGCAGACTCCCTTCAAGCCCCCGCTGGAGCAGCCCGTCGTTGGCCTGCTCTCGAGAACCGTCCTTCAGAGCCCCGTCGTCAACTGGATCATCCCCGCCCGCGTGCGCAACAGGGAGAAGAACGATGTCGTCTTCATTGGCGAGGACTTCATCCAGCTCAAGGAGATCCTGCCCAATGCTCATCTCGAGCATGTCAGCACCAAGGCTGACTTTGGCTCCCGCATCCGCGCCGCCAGGGTCTTTGGCGAACCCAGGAAGTTCATACACCCGCCCATGACCGAGAAGGCTCAGCTTCCCCAGGATATCGACTGGAATGAGGTCGTCCCTCCCCAGCTCCTCGTCCTCACCCTGGAATCCCAGGAGCTTCTCTTTTTGTTCGCACGTCCAAGGCCAGACGGCTCAGTCGAGTGGAAGGAGAGCTGCATTCCCCTCTCTCCCGATGCCTCCCTGCTTGAGCAACCAGGCAAGCATCTGGCTGTAGATCCCCGCTCCCGAGCTCTAGCCGTAGGCGCCTCTGAAAGCTCCATTTTCATCTATGCAGCCAAGACCATGCCCGAGCTCAGAAGTAACTTCTCTCACGACACCCAAAACTGGACACCGCTCAAGTCAGAGCGGCCTGTCGCAATCCCGGGAACAATCCTTAAGATGGAATTTTTGTATCCCGAGCCAGATGACGAACACCATGTCATCCTCTTGGTCATATACTCCAGGGATGGCAAGACGCGCATGTCTTGTTACGAATGGGACCATAGACAGGGCTTATCCCTTATCCGCCCCGTCGTAGAAGGCTTCCCATTGCACAAGAGTAAGTGAGCTCTCCATTAGCTTCACGCAGAGGTCAATGGTTGTATCAGAGGAGCTAATGCCTGTATCAGACCAGCGCAATCCCCAACTGCTCATTCCTCTGCAACATGGCCCGTCTTTTATCCTTGCCGGGCATGTGGAGATATACATCCACCAGGATATCATGACTGGCAACCCAAAGAGGAGTTCAGTAAGCCTGTCCAAAGAAGAGGGACCGCGTTATCCTGGCAACTCCCGGCGCATTCCCACATGGACGAGCTGGGCGAGAACGGGACGCAACTGGATCTGGAACAATAAACAAGAAGAAAACTTCTACCTCGTCCGTGAAGATGGGGTTGTGCACTACATGCAGGTCAACTCCCGCAGCGGTGCTCTGACAAGCAAGGCCGGTCACTTCATGTGCAATGTCGCATCCGCTTTCGCTAGTCTGGATGTTGGATATTACCTGGATACTCCTGATGTCCTAGTGACTGCTGGAGACATGTCTCCAGGCGAGATCGTCAAGGTAATGTTCCAATTCACCGTCGAATTGGACAGTGCATAACGTCTCGGTAGATTGGCCAGTGGCGCGACGAAATCCAATTCAACGACCGCAAAGGTTCCCAGAGGACGCGAGCGCAGATCATGGAGCCCGACTTCATCAACGCCATCCAGAATTGGTCTCCAACCTTGGATTTGATATTGGCAGATGCAGCTCACTCCAGCAATTCGATCAGTGGGGTTCGGAGGAGAATACTGGCAACCTCTGGCAGGACTCCCCACGGCGCGATTACAGAGATGCGTGCCGGTATCAATGCTAAACTGGGCCTCGCGTTTGACCAAGATGATCTCGCAGGCGTGACTGGCCTCTGGTCGTTCCCGGATGCATCTGAGAACGGCGTCTATTTCCTGTTATCATTCCCCTCTTCGAGTGTCCTTCTGCACATTGCCGGAGACGCGTCAGGCGTCGAGACGGATTTTGATGAAGAAAACTCCGGTGTTGACTTTCAGACCGAGACGCTGACATCGGATATCGTCGGAAACGGTCTCGCTGTTCAAGTCACACCCAGGGCACTAATAGTGCTCGACACCTTCACCTCGGCCACTCCATTACGAAGAAAGGGATCCTGGGAATTGCATTCAGAGGAGATGCTGCTTGCTGCAGCTGTCTGCCCTGAACTATCCACCGTGTATTCTGGGATCCGCACACAGAACGGCTTCTCTCTCCAAGCTAAGACGATATTTCCCAAGGATGAGGAGGTGAAATTTGAGTCAGTTGCGACGGTGGCCCTGAGCGCGGATCCCACTTGCATTCGAATTTTGAGATATGGGTCGACGAACCTGCTCGTTATTGCTACTACTGACGGACTCATTCGATTGTACAAGATCCAGGAAGATGGTGGTGTTGGACAATTGTTGGCACAACACCATATCTGGCAGAACGGTTTCACTCAAGAAACGTTGAATGCTTGTCAAAGTGCTGTGCTTTTGCACAACAAGCCGTCAAACTCTTCTGAACCAGATATCGCCATCATATGCGGCCTTCGAAGTGGTGACCTATACATCATTGAGCTCTCTTGTAGCAACCTCATGCAACAAATCAGTGAAGCAGGACCAACAGGCGCGAACAGCGACAGCCAACCCGACGAATCCACTGCCATTATCGCCACGCGGAGAATAACCCTTGGTCATACACCCGCCACGACAATTCAAGATACGGAGGGAGAGTCGAGCCTTGCATTTGCCACCTGCGGTGCAGAGTTCTACCGTCTGGACTACAGCAATGGACGTGCCACTGGTTTAGATGTAACCAACATCTGGTTCACTGATCGAAATCGTCCCGACCTTCGACAAAACCCTGTGTCGGCCGTCTGTAGGATACCTCGCGAGGACTACTTGATCCGAGACCTCGGTGGAGCTTTGGTCTCCATCTCCGGGACCTCCTTCTTCGTTGCGCAGCTGGAGGAGGAAAAGCACATGGTACCACGGAGTATTCCTGTTCAAGGAACGCCAAACCGAGTCATTTACTCAGAGGAGCTGAAGGCAATCTTCGTCGCCTGCTTGGAGTCTCACACTTTCGATCCTGCGACACGAGAAGGTCGTGAGCGTCGTTATGCCCAAAGCTACATTCGGATGCACGACGATCGTCCAACGTCACAGAGCACAGAAGTCATTGCTGAGTATGCATTGCCTCCCACTGCCAGAGTCAACACGCTCTCGACTTGGACCATCGAACATGTTGATGGACGTAAATACGTCCAAATCGTAGTGGGTACTGTTGAAGGGGATGGAAGGAGGGGCAGCGTCCTCTGTGTCAACAAGACGACCAAAGAAGGCACGACAAAGCTAGTCCTGTCGAAGGATATCAAGTTCAAGCACCAGGTCACCGCAACGGCGAGCTATGGCGAATCGAATTTCCTGGTGGTGTGCTACGGGAGAAAGCTGGTCGTCTACCAGTACTTTGGGGAGACTAAACGGTAAGAATCTTTGGAAGACTCCCTTGACTTGCACTCTGACGGTTTACTGTAGGATTCAAGCGATTGGCGAGCATGATCTGCCATCTCCGGGCCTCTACATCACCACGGGGGCACCGTTCATCTATGTTTCAACGGCCTGCGACTCTCTCATAGTCCTGAAGGCTGATCACGTTCAGTCCAATACTTCCATGGCATTCGAGCTTCTCTTCTCAGATCGCCAAGCCCGCGACACTTCATACCATCTCCCACTAAACGTCCCTCAGATATCATCAAAACAGGCGACCAATGTCTCAGATGGCTCATCGGACGGTTCAGCGTCAAATGGCTCCAACAGTGCGCACGATTACGGCACGCCTGCCAAACTACCTCCTAATCTTGTTCTTGTTGCCGACAAAGCTGGATCATTGACTCTTCTTCATCTCCCGAAGATCCGAACGCACCAGACTGCCGCGCCAACTCTGCTTGAGGCCTCATTGCCTCGTAGCGTCATGCGACTTCGCCGCGGCCCTGTCAGGCCGACGTTTCAGAACCATCAACAGCCCTCAAGTGCCGCTACTGGAGTCCTAGTCAACGACATCATAGGCGCTTCCTCAGATGGCACGCTCTTTGGCTTTTCGCTCATTGATGAAAAGGCATGGCGGCTGTTGCGCTTCCTGCAAAATGCCTGCGTTTTGCTTGATCGGGAGAGGCGTGCAGAACGGCCTGGCGGGATACTTGTACCGCTTGTCAATCTGGGAATGACGAATCGCCTGATTGCGGGTCCAGTCAGATTGTTCGAGGACGAGGATATTCAGGCGGAGGGCATGGATCTTGATGGGGAGTCCGAGTACGGCGGTTTCGACGGCGACATGGACATCGACCGCCCCTCGACCCCGGCTGGCTCCTCTTCCTCCTCCTCGTTTGCGACACCGGACTATCCCACCGCCGCTTCCGCTGCTGGGAGAGGCAATGGTGCCACATTGCACGCCCATGGTCCGCGCCTGCACACTCAGAGCCGCAGCACAGAGACTCTGTTGCGCGCGCTCGATCCGGACAAAGACACGGCTGGTCTCAAGCGGCGGACTGCGTACCACGTCGATGGGGATTCTCTGGTGCGGTTCATGGGCAGAGAAGGGCAGTGCTTGCTCAGCATGATGCTGGAGGCTATTTGCGGCAGCCCGGGTGGCGCAGGTGAAGAGATCAGGCGCAGGTTCATGGAGTGTGCGGAAGACGTGGTGGGCGCCGGAGACGGAATGGCGATTGATGATGGTGCTCCCGCGAACGGGAATACAGGAGGAGGGCCCAACGGAGATGTCGAGTTCCAGGAGATGGTTCGAAAGGTGGTTGAATGGCTGCGGAGTGTGCTGGCGCCAGTCCTGTGAGTGGACAGATGTGGCGGTGGCAGGCAAGTGAGCTTCCTCTGACGGGTGCTGTCGATTTTCTTCCCCTCCCTTCGCGGTGGATTTGGTATGCCATACCTTTTCACCTCTTCCATTCGTGCTCCACTCCTCTCTTTCAATTATATGCACTTAACCCTTAAATCTACATACACACATGTCGGGCATCTGGATTTCCAGTTTTGTTTCGGGATCAGCTTCGTAATTTTCTCCAGCGTGAAGTCGTTCGGGATTTGGGTATTATCTGGGCGATGTGTCAAATAGCGATTGCGACTGCATGATAGACGGCCTCAACATAGCACGATGCATAAATATCAAGACATCCCACATAACTGCTCTCATCCACCAAGCAAGATTAGCTCCGGGTTTTGTTTGGTTTCAGTTCTACACAGGGATTTGTTGGTCGATGACATGAAACAAGGGCGTGACATTGGGTTGTGGTTATCTGTATACGTGGCCGGTCCTAACGCATAAGCTCGAAGGGTTGAGCGGCAACCCAATGACGGAGGTTATCGGGGCATGTTCGGCATGACTCGCGGCGGCATCAAGTTGACAGCTCGCCTTCATCACCATCCAACAAGCTCCAGCTTCACCACACAACCAAGCTTCCCCTTCCACCCACAACCACCTCCGACACCATGGCGAACCGGGGATATGATGTCGTCGTCGACGTCGACTCTGAGGTATGCAATCTCAATTACCTACCCTTCAACCCACCACCACGAACCACACAAACTGACGCGCGTTCGCACAGGGTGATTTAGGCCACACTGACCTCCAAGAAGACCTCGAATTCCACCCCTCCAGTACGCCCCTCCCAAAGCGACCGCCGCCCTCCCCACGCACTAACGCCTAACCCCCCACAGACTTCGACTCCAACGACCAGGGCAAAATCGCACCCGACAGCGCACCCTCGGGCCACCGCCGCGGCGGCAGCCGCAACAGCGCATTCGGCGGCGGCGCCTCCTCCTCCGCCGCCGCAAACACGGGCTCCGGCGGTGGCGGCAGCGGCAGCACCTCGTCGAAGCGCTACCTGTGGAGCATCGGCTACTACCAGCAATTCTTCGACGTCGACACCAACGAGGTGCTGCGGCGGTGCTGGGCGGCCGTGTTCCCGCGCACAAACTTCCTCGACGTGCTCGAGGGCAACCCGGACCTGTACGGGCCCGTGTGGATCGCGACGACGGTGGTCATGATCCTGTTCCTGACGGGCACCATGAGCCAGTTCCTGTCGCGCCAGGGCGACGACCACTTCCCCTACGACTTTCGCCTGCTGAGCGGCGGCGCCGGCCTCATCTACGGCTACACGCTGTTTATTCCTGTTGCGCTGTGGGGCGTGCTGCGCTGGTTTGGGAGCGAGTCGGCCAACGTCATGGAGTGCTGGGCGTTGTATGGCTACGCCAACATTATTTGGATACCCGTGGCGCTGATCTCGTGGTCGCCGATTTCGAGTGCGTCTTGTCCAAGTCTAATAATGCGGGATTGGGACTTTTTGCTAACATCACGGGCAGTCCTCAACTACGTCTTCGTCGGCATCGGCTTTGGGGTTTCGGCCTTCTTCCTCTTCCGCAACCTCAACCCCATCCTCAGCGCTACCGACATCAAGACCTCCAAGATCCTGCTGGTCGTCGTCGTGGCGCTGCATGCTGGTCTGGCCATTGCCATCAAGATCCTGTTTTTTGCGTAAGTTTTTTTATTTGGATCCTGTACCACTTGAGCCAATTCTAGTAGCACAAGAAGCTAACGCCTACTCTCCAACAGCCAAGGTAGCCCCGTCAGCAAGAAGTACAACGACGACAACAAGGAAGGCGGCGACGACAAGGGCACATTGCTGAAGATGCTGTTCCGATCCTAGCGAGGGGAAAGGGATTGGAGAGAGATTGCACATCTTGTTTTTTTTTTTCTCTGAATCGAGCCAGCGTGGCGCACGAATGGTTCACTTGCATTTATGGAGGTGAAAAGAGATACCAAAAAAAAAAAAAAAGGACGGAGCTGGGTTGGAAGGCATCTGGAATGCCTTTCCGCTTCGAGAATGAAGCGAAGGGGCTGTGGACGCTATCAGCCCCTCGGCTTGTATCAGTAGGTTGAAAAGGGCTATTCTTCCACAGCCTGAATTCGAAAGAGATATTGCTTGGAAGTTGCTCGCTGTAGAGGCCCTGTGACGGAGCATAGCCGCAGCTGTTTTCGTGTGCGTCAGTTACCTCGGCCCCAGGGGTAGAACGAGCGTATGGACGACAAGAAAGTTGCATCCCAGAATTCGCCCAAGTCTTATCTGATGTGCTCCATCTTTTACCCTGGACGGCTTGCTATCAAGCGTGCTCAACCTGCCTTTTTTCCCGCCCAGCCTCAACATTATTCCATCCCTATCCATGACGCGCCCGCATGCAACCCGACGATCTGTCCGACCACTCAAGGAGGAAGCATAGAAAAGAAAGAAACGAATTTCCATGATACGTACGCACAACACCACTTCCACAAAAAAAGCCATTTCGTTACCAGCAGTAACTACTTCACTTATTGTGTGTCCTTTCCCGCTATCCATCCATCATCCACTCCCTGATTTCGCTCTAGAAAGGAAAGGAAAAGCAAACCTCCGACCCGATTACGTTACAAGGAAGTCTACCTACCCACCTACCTACCTATCTATTTTACCACGTGTGGTTCCCATAATGCATCAAAAGAACCCCCTCCCCCCCCACCGCCCGCACCTAACAATCACACAAAACCCATCATTTTCAAAAGCTTCAAAGCGGGGCAAACAAACTTGTCTCCCGCTCAATCCGCAAAAAACATCGATTCCTTGTCATGCCGTTGTCTCTCTCTCTCTCAGTTCCTCCTCCCACAAGAACGCACTTTCTCGCTCTCTCTCCACAACCCCCCCCCCCCTAAAACAAAAGTCGATCAGTCCGCATCCACACGCGCCATTGCCGAGACCTTGGAGGGTGAGTGATGTTGTGTGGAAGGGTGGGGGAAAGGCAGGGGAAGCGGGCGTGGGGCCAATCCAGCGGAAGCAACCCCGAGCAAAAACAAGAAGAAAAAGGAAAAAGAAATAAAAAAGGCAAGACGTCCGAGGGACATTCTAAAGAAGAAGAAGAAAAAAAAATAAGTCGCCAGGAAGGAGGTGGGACCCGGTCCATCTCTCTCCCCCTTCCTTCCTCCTCCCTTCCTCATTTCCTTCCCTCCTCTCTCACAACTCTACCTCACCCGCTCTATCGCATCTCTCCACACCCCAATTGAATGAAGTGCTGATGGTGATGATTGCAACGAGCAGGATAAAGAACACAAAGAGGCCTCAGAAAAAAGCGGGCAGAAAAGCGGCGCCCCGAGGCAGAGCCCGTCGTCGTCGTCATCTTCGTCGTCGTCGAAATTGCCCTTTCGTTCTTCTTCTTCTCTTATTTTCCTCCTTCGTGTGAGAGAAGAGACCCGCCTGCCCGCACGTCGGCGTCGTCATCGTCGTCCATCGCCATACCTTTTGCCGCCGCCTACCGGCTGCTGCTCAATCTGCACACGTACACACGAGTTGCGTGTCGAATAATCGATGTTTAACCTGGTTTCGTCGATTCGGGGTTTCGTGCGAAAAAAAAGAAGGTTCCGCAAAAGAGGCAAAAGGCGATCATGTCCTGTTTGGAAAAGGAGCACAAAAGTGTGCCCCCATAAAGCATTAGCCGTTGTTCTGTTCTTGTGCCGTCATTTATCCTTGTCGATCGCCTCTTGTTTTCCTCGGTTGGCCGTTCTTGCGAAAGCCACCCTTGGGAAGAGGCGAAGACTGCTTCGTGCTGGCATTGCTAGGGTTGGAGTTGGTGTTGTCATACCAGTCGACGTCGCTGAGTTGCAGCTTGCGAGCGCGTTGCGTGCTGCGGTTGTTGCTCGCCTTGTCGATGCGCGGCACGTTGTAGGGGTTGTGTTGCTTTTCGAGGCCTCCTTGATCATCAAATAAAGTCTTAGCGCTGTCGTTCATCTTCTGCTGCGGATGGAAGTTGTTGGTGTTGATGGGAGAGGTGAAATTGTTGCTGGCCTGCGGATTTCCATTGTTCCGCTGGCCGCGTTGCTGACGGGTATGCTGGTGCTTGTTGAGATTGGGTGTCAAGGAATTGGCGTATTCACCATCTGATTCGTTCTCGTCCCGCAGGTCATAGTTCAAGACCAGGTTCTTGATGCGCTGCTGTTCGGCTCGCTCGGCTTCTTGCTGCGTGCGCATAGCAACAGCAAACGTCGAGTCTGCAGGAAGGTCGATCGACTTGGTCTGTGTATCAAAGAAGAGGACGTCAGCGGACACGCCATGCCAGACGCGAGAGGGCAAGAAGCCAGACCTGTTGCTTGTTGCCCCTCCTGCTTAGCAGAGCGAACTTCATGGTTGGCGCTGGGGTGGCTGCTGGCTGCTGTTCGACGTTGTCTTCGGCAATTGCGCCAGCATCGCGGGAACGCTTCATCGGGAGCGGCACGTCGAACATAGGCTTGCGCTCGAACTTGCGGGAATCTAGACTGTCAGACATCATCTTTGCCAGCTCACGATCAAAATCTGCGTCAGCCTCGGGGTCCCTTTCGTCCTCAGGACGCGTAACAACGATGTGCTCCTCCTCATCATCGGAATCAGAATCGCTAGAATCCTGATCCTCCTCGCCAGGAGTATCACCATCTTCGCCAGACGAGGTGCCCTCATCTCGTTGGCGGCCTTTCAATTCGTCGTCATCGCCACCATCGCCTTCATCGCCGTCTTCCGCACCCGACTCTTCATCCTGTTCCTCCTGATCCGCGGCGCGCTCCGACGCTTGCAGCTGATAATTCTGCTTGACAGCCTCGGCGAAGGTATTTCCCGCCTCCTCAAGACCAGTGGCAAGCTTCCACTGCGGGCGCGTCATCGCGTACGCGTCTTGCACCATGAACTCAATGTCCATAGGCAATTGGTCCTTGGTGTGAATGTAGTACTGTCCCAATTAGCAGTGTGTTTCACAAGACTAGTAATCGATATACCTGAAAGAAAGTCAGGAAGAAGTCAAGCTTCTTCTTAGCCTGGCCCTTGTCGTAATACATTCCGCACGTCTCCAGCAGGTTGCAGACAAGACGGATGCGGAAGAAATCGTCCGGCGGATCTAGCGGATTGATGACGCCGGGCTTCGGCGTGCCTCCTTCGTGTCCAAAGGTCACGAGTTTGTACAGTGTGTCGAAGATGACTGGCGAGTCCACCATCCTATAGATGTACAATTCACCGAGGTATTTCAACTCGGCAACTCGACGCTGGTTGAACTTGAATTCGTTCAGCTCAAGTCCAAAGGTGATATTCTCCAGCAGGTCGTCAATGACAGAAATGCAAAAGTCCTGGTGATGTCTGTTCAAGGAGCCAAGGATGACGGCCAGAAGGTGGATGTTGCTGTACTTGATCTTGCCGGGCCTGGTGAAGATCTTGTGCAGCATGATAACCACCTCTTCCTCCTCCCAGTGCAACTTGCGAATCTGCTTGACAACTTTGTCGAGGTTACGCTTGGTCAGGTCAAGGTAGACCAGCTTGCGGAGGAAAAGCTCCAGCGGCATCCTCTCCTTTTGCTCAATGGCCGCTCGCTCCGGGGGATTGACGTAGTACATTGCGTTCTCGATGAGCATGCGCTCCTGCTGACCAAGATGAGCTGCAGTCTTTTTGCGCTGCAAAGTCTCCTGAAACGAGGCCATGCGTGGAGATGTTTCTGGGTTCCGCAGGAGGTACCGTCCGCAATTCTCCAGCAGGTTACAAATAATCTCAATGTTCATCCTGGAGAAATCATCCAAGCTGACTTTAAGGCAATGGAAAATGACATGTTCCGGAACGGCGCCGAACTTGGTTAGCTCCGCTAGGTAACGGACGTTGAGCATGCGAACCTGTCCCAAGAAGTCCTTCTGCTTGCGACGCTGGAGGCTGCGGAACTCATCGTCCAAATATGTAACGATCCCTTGGATGACATCCGGCATGTACTTTCCAAGCGTTGCAACAAGCCTGGCGTAGAGAGGAAGTAGATCGGTACGTCCCTTAGGGATCTCGGATACAGCCTTGATCAGACGATTCCGGGAAGCCTTGGAATTGAGAAAGCAGAACTCGATGGCTGTCTCATCCACCTGGTCTTTGCCAACGAACTCTGGCAGGCGTGCCAGCAGCGCATCGACCTGAGCACCGACCGACTTGTTCGCAATGGCCGTGGACTGGTCCTCATTTTCACCAGGTTTGGCCTCCACGGGCTTCGCAAGCTCTTCCCTTTCCTTCACCTCGGAGTCGACGCGCTTCCCAACGGGCTCGTCGCCATCGGCTTTCTTCTTCTTGACATCTTCCAGGAGAATTCCGGGGACACGGTCTTTCAGATCGATGAGATTTTCATAGAAACGGCGTTCTTCTTCATCCTCCCAGATGCCCGGCCCCTCTCCTTGGCCTCGAAGATATTCACCGGTCTTGACGAGTCCAATGCTTCCATCTCCGGCGTTCGTAGACGTGTCCTTCTCCTTCAGGTCTGGCATCTCGGCACCGATTGCGTCTGCCAGCACTTGGGCACTCGACAAGAGCTTTTCCTGGGCCTTTACCTGCTTTTCATAGTTCGCCTGACGGTCCTCGAACACCTCACCGGACTTGACGTAAGCTTCAGCGTTGCGGCGGCCCTGGTTGACGAGCTTCTCTTGGTCGCGGACGAGGTGGGCCTTGACATCTTCGAAGTAGCGATTGAGGATATTCTTGAAGCGTTGGCGCAATTCCGGAGACGTAATCGGGGGGTCCTGCTCGTCGTCGTCATTCTCCTCGGGTTGCTCCTCCGATTTACCACCCGTAGCACTCGTTGCGCCATCCTCGTTTACAGTTTTCCTTCCCTCCGAAGAAGCCAACTTAGCACCAAGCACGTCCCACGAGAAGCTCTTGACGAAAATAACCACCAGCGGAAGATTGACATGCTCCCGGTCGTGGCCCAGCATATCCTTCAAAACCTCAAGCGGGAACGGCTCCGCATCCACATTATCCGCACGGGCGCCATTGGTCGCGCTCTTTGCCTTGGGCAAGCCATCCCCACCCTTCAGATTCTCCTTATTCTTAGCCGCCTCCTCTGGGCGCACCACATCATCCAAGCTGCGCAGCACGCCAACAAGCCAAAGCTCCGTCGCAACACGCAGCAGCACGCGTTGGCGCGCAAGGCGCTCCTTCTCCTCGCGCTCGCGCACATCGGCGGGCAGCGTCTTCAGGTGCGAGCGGTCGGGCGTGGCGAGGCCGCGGCCCATGTGCCAGCCGATGTAGCCCGTGAACTCGGCGGGGCCGAAGCGCTGGTGCAGGGCGCTGACGACCTCGACGCCCGTCGTCACGTCCGCAGGCGTCTTGAGCTTCGTCAGCCCCTCGTAGCACGCCGAGATGATCTCCGACAGGTACTTGTGCAGCGACAGCGCGCGTACCTCGGACACGAACGTGTCCTTGGCCGCGCCCGTCATGGTCGTGCGCAGGCGTTTGATGAAGGCCGTGTTCTTCTTCATGGACGAGTCGAGCGAGCCTTGGACGGCGAAGATATCTGCATTGGGTGGCGGGATACCTGGTCAGCGCCGGAAGTTTTTGGGGGGACATGGGGGGGTGCGTTGTTGCGTTTTCGCACCTTTCTCTCCCGCCCAGGCCCTGGTGTTGAGCTCGCGGAGCTCGCCTGCTGCTGTTAGCTGTTGTGATGCCTTGCGCGCAGGGGCGAAGGCGCATACGCTTGCGTTCGCGCTCCATGTTGGAGCTGTCTTAGCGGTAGTGGTCGCGGCGGGGTGAGAGCCAGGTCAGCGGAGGGCGAAAAAGTGGGCGCGACGTCGTGGTAGGTCCAGCAGCATAGGAAGGGCGGTCGCAGGGCGCGTGGTGTTCCTTCAGGCTGTCGGGAGCTGCAGGTGGGCCAGTGGGCGGCGTTTTGCGTACCTGCAGAGGCGGGTGAAAGTCGAGCGCGTTTGGGCGGGAGTGACGTCGGCGTCGGCCAGTCGGGCTCCCGCTGCCACCTAAGCGAGGGGCAACCGCTCACTTCCATTCTTCACTGCCGGCTTCGCAGTCATTTCTGCAGCACCTGATGATTCGTCTACGCACTGCTTCATGCTGTCAATTGGTCATACTCGTATACACGGCGGCTGAGAATCATTTCTATATCGACCTTCTTCTAAACGTCTATATTGCAACAAATCATCCCGACCTTCTATTTACATATAGCCCAATTAGGGAATTGCCTAGAACTTGTACGGGGGAAAAAAAAGATATTTTTGTCTCATCGCCTATACAACAGCTCAAACACCTCTTCCCCAATCGCCAAACAACTCGTCAAACCCGGACTCTCAATTCCCAGCAGATTCACAAACCCCTCGAACCCCTCCTCCTTCTTTATATAAAAGTCTTGGAACCCGCCCTTTCCGCCGCTATGCGACACGCCCGCGCGGCCCAGCTTCGGCCGCATGCCCGCATAGTCCAGGCCGAGCGCCTCGCCGTCGATGCCTGGCAGGTAGAGCCGGATATCCTCGAGTGCGGCGACCAAGTTCTTGTCCGAGACGACCAGGTCCGTCGGGTCGTCGACCCACTCGACGTCCGGGCCGAAGCGCACGCGGCCGCCCATGTCGAGCGTCAGGTGGGTGCCGAGGCCGCCGAGGCCGGGGCGCGGGGCTGGGTAGACGAGGACCTTGGGCTTCGGGTGGGAGAGCGCGTACGAGAAGTATGAGCCCTTGCAGTAGGCGGGCGTGAGGTGGCGGTCGGCCGGTAGGATGGAGTTGGAGAGGGGGATGGCGGCGAGGCCGGCCGAGTTGATGAGGACGTCGGCTGTAATGCTGCTCTCCTCGCCGTCGGGCGTTTTGACGGTGATCTCCCAGCCGCCGGAGCCGGGGGTGCTGGTGGTCTCGCTTGGGAGAGGTGTGACCTTGGTCACCGGCGACTGGAAGGCGCAGATGCCGCCGGCGTTTTCGAAGTCGCCCTCCAGGAACTGCATCAGCGAGTGGGAGTCGACGATGCCGGTCGTTGGGCTGACGAGAATGCCGGCCTTGGCTTGGACATCCGGCTCCTGGCACTTGGCGTCCTCTTTGCTGAGGAAGTGCGTAGGCACGCCGACAATCTTGCAGTGCCCGTGAACCTTCTCCAGCTCTTCCATTTGCACAGCATCCTGAGCCACCACCCATTTGCCACAGTTGTTGTGCGGGAGATCCATGCGCTTGCAGAGGTCGTACATCATCTCCTTGCCCTTGATGCAAAGCTTGGTCTTCAGTGTCTCTGGACCATAATAGAGACCGGCATGGATGACCTGCGGGCAATGTGTCAACAAGTTCCATCTGCAGCGACAGTCGACCCACCGGTGCACAACAACATGAATGGGGTTTCGTACAGCTGCAGCGAAGCCCATTTATTGGAAGGCCTTAACCGTACCTCTGAGTTGCGACTGCTCGTCTCTGTGCCAACAGAGCCATGTCTCTCAATGAGCACGGTTGACACACCATCCTTTTGCTGCAGCCGCCTCGCAATTGCTAGGCCCACGGCGCCTCCACCGACGACAGCATGTGTAAAGTCGGCGTGCAAGGAGGTGCTGCTTGAGAAGGCGCGGCGGCATGAAAGATACGGAATACGGCAGCGTATAGCCGCAGAAGCGGGGGCGATCATCAACATGGCGTATCGGTGTTCGATTGGGCGTCAAGCACAGCACATTGCTTCAAGGCACTCCGTGGGCTACGCTTCCGATGCGCAAGGGACGTACCTGAGCGGAGTCTGCGCTGCGAGCTTGCTTTTTGGTGTTGCGAGCCGGGTCGATGGGTGACGTCGGGGTGTCCGCTCCGCGATAAGATAAAAAAAAAAGCGAGCCGCAGAGGGCCACAGCTTGACGCACGCCATCGTAGGGCAGAATTGCTGCATGTGTATCCGTAGATCCGCTTTGACCGCTCAACAGAAAATAGCAAGGAAAAATGGATATATCGGCTTGCAACAGGAATACAACTATGCAGGTACTGTGTCCCGGTCCCCCTACACATTGATTGTCCAAAAGAGCGCAGCAGATCAGGCCCTCAACTACATATACCACACGGACAGGGATGCTGTCAGCCTCACTAGTCTCGGCACGTCGTACAGAACCCCAAATCGAAGAAGCCGCTTTTGCCCTCGGCGGCCCGTGCCAGTTACACCGGATCCACCCCCGTCTCCACAGCCTGTGGTTGACCCCAGAGGCCTGCAAATTTGTCGGGAATCTGGACGTTACCATGGAACCAGCTGCTGCGGCTTGCTTCCGAAACACAGGAAACCGGGATCTAACGGCTGACGGGATGGCGCAAGCGGCGGCAGCCGTCCCGACGGCTGCATCCCGCCGCTTTGCCCAACGCCTTCCGATTCATTGGCGTTTGGTCAGGCCAACTGCCGAAGCGCCTTGTGCTGCCTCACCTCCCACGCCCACCATAGTGCGAGTACACCGACAAACGTACCAAAGGAGAGGGATGGTGCATCTCGCATGCGGGCATTCAACTTTTTTCTCGCTCGCAAGTCTCCCAGGTGTATGCATGTCTATTGTTGCCGAACTGGAAATCGCTTGCACCCTTGCCATGTTCTGGCCGCGCTTTCGTTGAAGGCCTTGGAAATGCTGTGCAACGTGTGTTCCTTTTGTCGGTAGCGGCGGAGAGTTTCCGCAGCACGGGCGGACGGGTCGGACGAAGGGATCAAGGTCGAGACAACTGTCCTGTTGTATCGTCGGGAACTCGTCCGTCCCCTTGTTGTTCGAAGTTGGAACACTGAAAGGCCCTCCAGAGTGAGGCAGCAAACCAAAGGGAGTTCTTCTGACGGATATCATATTCCGATGACAACTTCTCGATTGTTTGAATCAACATTCCAGCAGTGCCCCTTACTCCATTGCGTGGCCTGGTTACGAGGGGACGCCCTCATACTCCCATCCTTCCTGCATCCTGCGTCTCCTCGTCTTTCTACTCGATTGTCGATTGCCTGCACACTTTACAAATACCGTCAGGACAGCAAGCACGAAGACAATGACGGCCGCCACCGTCGGTATGATGACTAGGCGGTTCTGGTCTTGGTTCGCCTCTAAATTGTACGGGCAGTTCGCAGACACTCCCACAACCCAACAGTCCATAACGTCCAGACTGTTAAAATTAACCCAGACGATGGTGTCTTGATCGAAGTCCTCTGGGTACTCGGACGCCCGGGCCTGAAGGGCAGCATAGAGGTAATGGTTTTCGAGCGCAGTGCGAGGCGCATCGAACGAGGAGTCGGGTGGGCATATTGAGTTCGAGTCGGTGTAGCTGTCCTCCGAGTCGCTGATACTCCACTGGAATGGTGCGTTGTCACCACCGCGGCATGCTGCACGATGTCGCTCCGTGCAGTCAGTAAGCACCCAGCGGCCGTGAGTGGAGCCACGCATTGTCGCACAACGCATGTAGGCAGCATTGCCGGCTTTGTTCGTTATATTTCGAGGCTCGTTGTCTGCCCAGCTCCAGATAGAGCTGTACGAGATTGCCTGATACGGCTCGTATGAAACGTCTGCGGTTCCGGACAGGGTTTGATTAAGCAGAGGACTGATCCCACATGCTGTGATATTAGAAACAGCTGGCGAGGATGCAGTAGATTCAATCGGAAAATTGGATGACATTGCCCACGCAGAATTTGTAGAGCCTGTCAGGTAGTCAATGCTCTGGTTGAAGAAACATCCGTTGGTGACATTGCCAGAATCGCTCAAGGTAATGTTCTGAATGGACTGGAATGTGCCTTCCGGAAAGAGAATCGAATTGTCAGCCTGAGTGTCGTAGGCTGTCATCTGTGCATCGACCCGACCGAAAGATGCCAGCAGGCGGAGGTGCTCAGGTCCAAACTCAAGAACACCCTCGCTAGGCCACCCGTCCAGAGTAAACATTACACCGTCAGAGTTTGTGGACGGTTGGAGGTAAGTCAGCGCAGGCTTCAATCGAGAATCCACGTCCACATCGTAGCTGAACCAGGATTCATTAAGATTAGCACGGTCTTCCCGTAATTGCGCCGGCGTGTACAAGTATGAGGCTAGATCAGTGTTCAAGACATTAGAAAGTGTGGTGTTTGCCGTAGGCATTCGAGAGGCTGCCGGCGCGGATGCTGACAGCGTCGAGGATGAATTAGACGCCGCAGCATGAATGTTGAAGATAAGATATATGAGCGAAGCATTGATGGTATCGCCCTTGTCGTCAAGATAATCCGCAACAAGTGACGTTATGGTGGAGACATTCAAAGATGATGAGCACTTGTACGGACTCGCGCTACTGGGTGCTGCCTGCCCTGTCAAGGTGCTTGTGCTTGACTCGGGCGTAGAGCTGGCGAGCGAGGGACTTGCAGTCACAGAGCTGAGAGCAGTCGTGGACGAAGCTGATGCCTGGCGCGGCGCAAGGCTGGCGGTGCTCATGAGCACCGAAGAGAAAACAGCATCGGACGTCGAGGAGACAAGCCCGACAGTGGAATCGTCATTGCTGGAGGCGGATTCGGGAATCTGCACCGGACAAAGGCTCCAGAGACCCCGGCCAGCATCCCAGAAGAGATCGACGGTGATGCGCTTGAAGCCGGTGGCCAGCAGATTGGAAAAGCAGCGCGTCGCAGCTGAGTCCTCGTACTGACTGGTGGAGAAGCAAGCCTCGGTAAGCGACACGGATGGCCGGGTCACGAAATTGATGGGAATGGCCAGGGCAAGGTCTCGCTGTGACTGTAATGACGATCAGTATGGTGGGCGCGTGATGGGTGATGGCGAGTCCGGCCGAGTGCGTAGATGAGATGGGAGAAATGAGGAATAGGCAGAGCACTCACCAATAGCGCTATGCTCCACGGCAGCACGGGCTCGGCGCCGGTAGACGGGTCATACAGGCTCATCTTGGCCGGCGATTGGTTGCTGGGTCATAAAGGTGTCTGCAGGTCGAGGGCTGAAGCACAGGCAGGAGAGAGGCGCAGAGGACATGATGGAGCCGACGGAGCACCGGCTGCTGCTCGCTTGGAAACGGTGCAGCAGCAGCGAAGGCGACGATCACTGATTTGGGGGCCAGCGATGGACGTTGGAACAGGGCGAGATGAGCGACTCCACCGGCGCGGTGGTACCTACGACATGGCAGGGGGCGTGTGGGCGTGAGGAGCTGAAGAAAGCGAAGCGAACCTAGAGCGAGGGCGGAAAATCTTTCGGCATCACTGAGGCCCGCCGATCGTGCGCTTGCACATCCATCCATCGCAGCACATCACGCGCGCTCCGCCGCCTGCCGACTGCCCTCCGTGCTTCCCATCCCATCCTCCTCCAGATGGTTGGTATTGCTGAAACTGCAACTCGCAGGGCTTGTTACACCCGGCGGAAGCCGCAGTGGCTGGCGACGAGGAAGATGCCGAGCGGTGAACGCCGCGGATGCCGCCGCCTGAGTCTCCTGCATCTACCTACTGCTCATCATCCATCGACCTCTGCCCGTGCATTGCGCCTCCTCGTGGCCGAACGATGAATCCTCCGGCTCACCGCAATAGTGTGCCCGTGGCCCGCGACACCCCTGAAGAGCTCTGGTCTGTTTACAGCAACTATGAGCAAATGATGCTTTCTTCACCCCGGGCACGGGGTCTCGCCTGGCCTCGGACAGGAGCATCAAAAGCCAAACAGCACCACAATCCCCACACCACCAAACGCCCAACGAATGCCGCTCCCAGCTGACTCCACCTGGGCCTCAGCTGCCATCCACTCACGGCTTCCCGGGAGCGCTGCTAGCTCGACGCCCTGCCCGGCTTGCGCCAACCGCGATCGCCGCACCTTTTTTTATCGGATGCTGCACGCAAGCAACGGCGCGCCAGCAACGCAAGGCACAATTTCCCATCCCTCAAGCCAAAAAGTCCACAAGCCATTTCCGCGGACCCGTTTTTTCTGGGGTTCCTGCGGCAGGCGTGGCTATCTGCCGCTGCTCTTTGGCTGCCCCTCGCTGGCGCCTGCACAACCTCCCGCCCAAGGGAAAAAGAGCGTCATCTGCAGCTGGGGTGATGTGCGTGGAAAGGCTGGGCTGAGCTTTGTTTGGGCTAAAGCTGAGCTGGCGGAGCTGGCGCGTCCGAGAACAGTCAAGGTCTGCCGTCACCACCTCGAAGGAGAGACGATGCCCCACTCACACCCTCTAACTCTTAGCCACCAAAATAACACCCTTCCTACCGTGTCATGAGCCATTGTGGGTATTTACCTTCCCCCCGATCCAGGGATCACAGCCGCCCGACCGTTTCGTTTCCAGACCGCCGCCAGAAGCGTCAGTTGCATAGGGAAAAGCTGCTAGTAGCCCGCGCCTTTCATTCCCTGCCCTTCTCCCCTTCCTTCCGGTTCGACTGCGGCCTTGGCTCCTTGTTGTCTGCAAAGAAAACGGGCAGGGGAAGTACTACGATGCCCGCTATGAGGAAAAAGTGACCCGCAAAAGAGACCTCAACGGCGCCACGATGCCGGCCCAGCCACCGTCGTTGTCGGCCCTGTGCCTCTTGCACCGCCGGTCCTCAGCCACGTCTGGAACCGCCCTCCTTTCCCAATCCAGCACATGCCCCCTCCGCCCAGAAAATCGAGATGGGCCATCACAGTACCAGCAAGTCATGCGCAGTCTTGCGGCCGCTTCCGGGGCTGGCTGGCTGGCTGGCTTGGCCCAACGGGTGCTCCGTCGTTTGCAGCTTTTTTCTTTCTCTCCCCTACTCACCGGCAATTCCGACAATGTGCCATGCGGCGGCGACGGTATGTGGTGCGTGTGGATGTGGTGGCTTGACCGGCAGCGAAACGATTACCCGAAAAGCAAGGAATCTTTATCTCATTATCTCATCTCTGTGCCGTGGTGGCATGATATTTTTTGAAGATGATGGGGACATCAGGCTTTTTTTCCTCTTCACCCTTCCCAATTGATCCTTCGTTCATAAAGACCAAGCCAAAGAGCCACCTGGCGAACGGTACCAACTAATGCACATCATTCCACCCCCGCCGTGCGCGAAATCTTGAAACTTTCAATCTCTGCCTTGCATGTACTCTAAGGCAGGTTCTACGGAGGTTTACGTCGTTAGTGCGTTCGGCCTGAACCGTGGTTGGGGAAAAGGGGCGGTACGGGAGCACAAAGGCGGGAATAATTACAGCCCATGCCAAGAGAAAGATGCAAGTTTTGGAGAGAGTGTGTCACAGAGAAGAGAGGAAGGGGAGTGTGGTGGGGAGGAAAGAGAGTGGGCGCGGCCTTGGTGTGGAGTGAAGGACCGCCGGGACCCTGTTTTTCCTCTTTTCCTTCCTTGATGCTATTTTCCGCTACCGACGAGGCCTTAGCTTCACGCCTTCGGTGTTTGAATAGACCGAGCTGAATGTGAGCTTGCTGGTGGGCAGAGGTTGTCTTCTTCACGAGATAGAGGTTACAGAGATGGGCTATCTTTTTTTTTCTTACACTAAAAAATGCTAGGCTTAAACGGCTGATCGACCTAGGTCCCCCGGATTTGACCGTTTGTTGTCCGGAATGAAGGGCGAAATGTGGGGACGACGGAAAGAAAAACAGAGGAGCGTCGAGAGTCCGGTCCCAGACTTTGGTTGGTAGCCTATGAGCCGCCGTCGCGTACCTGAATCGTTCGCCCCCCCTCGTACCTGGCGCGAAACAAAAAAAAAAAAAGGAAGACAGTCTCGGACTTTCTGCTCATCCGCAGCTGAAAAGAGTGGAGGGGCGATTTGGACCTGCGTTGGAGGGGAGGATCGGAAGGGTGGGATGATCTCACCTTCACGTTCACGGAATCACGTTTGCGACAGGTGAATCACCCCATCTCTTTTTTACCTTCTGTTGCTCAGGGGGCTTCGGCGCGACCAGTGGACGACGCATGTCATGTTTGATTGCATTACCAGCCACGAAGTGCTATGGAGCGAAGGGGGGTGGGCGAGGTGAGCTGAAGGGAGGCTGTGAGCTGCACGGTGAGACGAAAGTGGCTGCATGGCAGCTGTGACAGCTGTGAGAATTCGGTAGTCTGTTTCATTAAGCCCAGTGCCTTTGTGTAGCTTCTTGTTCGCACAAACGAAGACAGCATACTCTGTGGATAGTGATATTTACGAAAGGAGAGAGCACACACAGTCCCACATTAGAACGCTAGAGCAGGAAAAGCCCACACAAAATTGAGATCCAAAGTCTTGTTGCTTTCTCAACTATATCTAGGGCGAAGCTTTGCAAACCATGCCACCCAAAGGTCATAAAATGGTTCGTAACAATATTCAAGGAGCAAAAACACATCTCGACCTCGCTGGTCGAAGTTAAGAGATAGCCACCCAAGTCTCCTGTCTGACACGTCTAACAAAGGAAAGAAACTCCTCCACCCTTTTGAGGATACGATGGGAAACCAAAAAGATATGTGCAGAGAAAAGACAAGCATAGAGAACAGAACAAACTGCGACGAATTAAAGTATTACGTTAATTCAAAAGAAACATTGCGATTGAAGATTTTGCGCCCGAAGATCACAACGATTGCTGTGCGATTAACCCTCACACCCCTTCACCCTTCCTTCCTATGGCTCCGCGGAGCCTCCCTATCGCTTGGGCGGGTGCCGGTGGTATAATACGTAGATGATGCTGAAGTAGAAGTGACGTTTTGAGAGGAAAAGCAGAGTAAACAGCGAAAAGTCTGTAAGGTTGTTGTATGTGCCGATGAAGTAAGGAATTCTCCAGAAGACGCCGATGCTATGCAACAGATATGGGTACCCGAGGGATCACCCCTAACAAAAGAAACGTTTGTTCGGATCAGATCAGTCTTAGTTGAGAATCGAGGAAACAGCATTGGGCTTGCTGATGGGGCTGCGCGGCTTCATGGGCGGCAGGTATGATGCCGGAGAAAAGTTGATGGCCACGCTGTGTGCCCGCGACGGCTGCACCAGCTCACTGAAGCTAGGCAATGCCTGCTGCGGCGAGCACCAGGTACTCGCAGACCGCTGTGGAGAGTGCTGAATGGGGCTAGCCCGGCCCGACACGCTGCAGCTGACAGTGAACGACTGCGTGAGCAGAGGCAGTTGCCTGTTGGCCTGCGCCGCCGCGCTGCCGTAGTTGGGTTCACGGAAGACAGGAGATCCGCCATTGCTGACGAAGGCCGGCGGCTCGGGCAATCGCAGTTGCTCGCGCTTGCGAGCGGCCGCATCCTGGTGATCGGCAGACGACGCGCGCAAGGGTCCCAGGTGCGAGTTGTTGTCGTCGTCAGTGATGAAGGCGCTGTTACGCGGGAGGAAGGCCAGGCTGGAGCGGCGACGCTCATCCCGTCTGCCAATGAGTGGAGGAAGAGCGTGCTCCTTGGGCGAAGCTGCGTAGTGCGGTGACCGCGACTCGGAACCGCTGTCAGTGATGAGCGAAGGAGCACCGTCGGCGGAGAGGACAGATTGGCCGGAGGGAGAGGGAATGGGAGTGTCGTAGGCGCGAGTGCTGTAGGCAGTGGGCTGGATGGTGAGCGAGGCAGGGCGAGAGTGGTACTGGTGTTGCTGGTACTGCTCGTTGATGTGGTGGGGGTAGGTGGGCTCGCCGTGCTGGAACTGCGATTGGTGGTGGTGGTGATGGTGGTAGTGGTTGACATGATGTTGCTGGACAGAAGCAGTCTGGGCCTCGCTGCGTCGCCTTTCGGACATGCGCCTCCTCCTGTTCTGGCCGCCATTCCACCAGTTCTTGACTGCGTTGTCACTGCGTCCATTGAGCTGGCGTGCGATCTCGGCCCACTTCTTGCCCATCTCGGCGACCAGGCGCTCGATGGCCTCGCCCTCTTCGGGAGTGATGGGGTCGTGGTTTAGAGTGGGCTTCAGGTTCTGGTGGAAACGTTCGCGGCATTGCTTGGGAGTGCGGGTGCGCAGCATCTGCGATATCCGCACCCAGTTGTTTGCACCCTGCTGCTGGACGATGGAGAGGAGGAACTGGTCCTCGGCTTGCGACCAAGGCCCACGGCGTGCGTTGGGAGCCATTTGTGCGGAAAGTGGTGTGGGAGCGGAGCAGACCGTGGCAGGTTTGGCCCGGCTTAAAAGCGATGCGACAGGTGCAATGTAGCGGTGGAACAGTGGGAAAAAAAAAAATAAACAAGAGTATAGCAGAGAGAGGTATGAGCACTGCTGAAAGGCGGTCAGAAGCGAGTTCAGTGGGACAGCGTCGCTTTCGGGACGGTGGGCGGTTGGGCGACAGGAAACGAGAAACGGGCAGAGTGTTGTATTACCTTTGTGTAGGACAGCTCGAGGCTCTTGGGGATTGGATTAGGGTAGTTGGCGTGGAGGAGACGGCGATAGGGTACCACGGGGCTGGGAGGCGAGGTGGAGGGTATATGAAGGCTTGGGTAAGACGTTGGCGCACTGCACAGACTGGGCCATGAACAATGGTTCGGGAAGAGCTGCTTCTAGGGTCCGGGCAAGCTTAAGTGGATTTGACAGAGGGCCGCTGAGCCCAGCTAACGAGGATGCCCCTTTGGGTCTGTGGTCCGCGCTGTGGGTGCAAGCCTCGGTGGATCCCAAGGACCCAGATCGGCGGGTAAGATATGTTAGATGTGCAGATGTGCGACCAGGGTGGGTGCGCGGGATGGAAGGGAGGGATCATGGGTGCTGAGGCTGGCCAGCGCGCAGCCGGGGCGCCCCAGCAATGCGCCGTCCCGTGAAACCGCGCTCCCTCCTTGCAACGCTGCCCAGCATGAGACAGCCGGGAGTCAAAGTGCCACTCCACCCACACTGTGTGCTGGCGGGCCTCTGACGTTGGCAGTTGCTGGCAGTTGGCAGGGCGTTCCAGCATGTCGACCTACTGTTCAAAGCCCGAGGCCCGAAGGAAGCCCATGGGCGTGGTGCAGGAAGGATTGCGGTGCCTGGTGCCCGCGTGCCGCCAGCCGTGCGAAAGGCCGCAGCATCATCGCGTCCGAAACCACGGCGTGCAACGAAAGGGGCCAACCGTTTGAGCGCGCCTTGGCGGGCGTCCCGCCGCAAAGGCTGCTGTGCAGATCTGGCGGGTCTTCCCATGCCGCTGAGCGCTTCCAAATCACCCGCCCAGTCCGGCTAGACCCAACGCCGTTGCAGAGACGCGCGATCATCGTCATTTCGCGCCGGCCACCTCACCACGGGCACCCACCCACACCACCTCCCTCCCCCCGGCCGCGACAACCACAGCTCGCACAGCTCCAGCTCGTCTGCTCACTGCCCGCTCAGAGCACCGCCGGCGCCGCATCCCCCGATGTGCACCCGGCCGCCGTCCTGCATGCAGCCGCCGGCCCTCGCTCGCGTACTCGAACCGCAACAGGCAGTCGGCTAGCCGCATGCGCGCTGGCTGTCATCCAGCTCGGTGGAACCGCAGCAGCAGCGTTGCACTAGTCGGGGAACGGCACGGCGAGCGTGCTCTCGCCCAGCGCTGCGTCCCAGGGTCTTCAGCAGCAGCCAGATCGCGGGATCGGAAATCTGAGAGGCCTGACGAAAGACACATCCTCCGCATCGTTTCCCCTTCAGGCGACCCAGCGCGTCATGTGCTGCCACCCGTTGCTCCATCCAGCTCCCCGCCACCCCCGTCTGCCCGCTTTTGGACCTGCTCTCAGCTCCTCCCAACGGCCGCCACGCCCTCCCCGCGCTCAACCAGCGTGCCAGAAACCTGCTTCGCGTGTCTCCTGACACCCACGCTTCCATAAAGTATTGGTTTGCCGTTCCTTTTCCGACGCCTAAACGGCAAGGGCAAAGTCCTTCTCAGCCTCGCGCTGCAGGGGGATGGTGAGACTGGGGCGCCGAGGATGCAGAGTGGCCCGAAGCTTATATGGGATATATCCAGTTCACAGCAATCTACGTGCCGCCAGAGTCGGCCCTTATCCCTTGCGCCTGACCGCCTGGCACTGGGCGGTGGACAGCTGCCCGGAGACCGGCCCACAAGGGCAGTCAAAGACGCAGACAGCTCATTGGCAATCTCCAGCCTGCAAACAATCATGTACGCCCGCCGTTTTTGCTTTTCCTGGAGCACGGTGCGCCAGCTCGCACACTGCAGGCCGTACCACGCGACATGCAAGAAATGGTCGAGGGCTGGCGCCTCCGGTTGGACGTGCGTAGCGGGACCTGAGACGTGAGAGGGCCACAAGATGGTGAGCTGCAGCTTTCCTGTGCCTTGGAACAACGGCCGTCCCGACAAAATGGCGGATGGCGTCCAACAACCGCAACCGCGCAAACACTACGCCAGACCGACGTCACGGCCGCGATACAGGTCACGGCGCCGGCAGGCTGGATGTGAGCGGGTGACGGTGCGCTTGTACACGCGCACGCCCTCCTCCCCTCGTCTGAGCAAACGCAAACGCTCCCATGGCCATATTCGGGCGCCCGGCTCAGCTTCGGTTTCGGTCCGCAAACAGCATAGCAAACATACATCCTTTCACTAGTCGCCAACAGCATTTGAAATACCTCTGGGACACTGACGCCTCACCAGCGGTATTGCGCCGCAAGAAGGATCTGACGGAAGCCCTTGCTGGCGCAGCGGCGCGTGGGGCTCGCCATCTAAGTGAGCAGCGCGACGCAAGGGCGCACCTTGCACATTCCCGCCGATGGTCCTACGGCAGTGGCATGCGGCGTCATGGGCGTACAACACGCACACGCACACGCACACGCACAGCTGCTCACCGTTCCCCCAAGAATACCGAGCGGCGGGAAGCGAGAACGGTGAAGCGTCAACCCGATCGCGGTGGGCGTGCGCGTAACCAGGCCAGCGGAAGCGCCTCTGCGCGTTTCTTTTTTGGGGGGCAGTGGTTGCTTTTTGCGCAGCTCGAACGGCCCAGGGTGCAAGTCATGAGGCGGCGGGCTGCGACGCTGCTTCGAGCAGCATTGCGCGAGCAGTAGGAGCGCCGGCTGCCCTTTCCGAGCGGGAAGTGATGGGATGGCCCGCTCAGCGCCCAGGCTGGCGGGCTCCGGGCTCCCGTGTCGAGCGCCGCATCGCTGTTGCCGGTCGAGCGCCGCATCGCTGTTGCCGGTCGAGAGGCGTGAGCTAGTGCGGGCTGGGGCGGGAGGCTACAGAAATCCAGATTGAATACAACAAACGGCGCTCGGGCTACCCAGGAGACGGCAGACGCAGTTGGCAGAGGGCACGCAGCATGATGTTGAGCAGCCCAGGGGTCCAAATACGCAAGCAGATTGCCAGCGGAACGTCGATCTGCGCTAGCCCACTCTGGCAGCGCTGTCCGGTGGTGCGATCGCCCAGTCGCCCATGTTTAGGTTTCACGGTCCTCGCTCCGTTGCTTCGCCAGCGTTGCGGGCTGTGAACCGACTCGCTGATGGGCACTTTGCAGCTTATTCTCCGTGGCAGCGTGGCCGGCGTGCGTGCGTCCACGCGACGACGGGCGAGCTTGCAGCGCTTCTTTGCTGTCGTGCTCCTCTTGCATGGCCGCCGGATGGTCCGCCGCAACGGCAGCGCAGCGGTGCAATGGCACGCATCACTGAGCGGGCAGCGCAACCAATCAGCATCCCAGTTCAATTAAGGATCCCAGCGGACAGGACCGGGCTGCGGGGATCGCCCATGATCTCAATCTTCGGCCGCTCGGGAATCTAGTGCGACCGTCTGAGATCTACTGGGATCTGAATCTGAATCTCACTTACATGTATGTACGTTTCGTACCGGATTATTGTGACAGGAGGGCAACTGAGACGCATACCCACACATGGGTGTGATGTGTTCCTCAGCACGCATTCACCTCCGGCTATGCGTTTGGTTGCAATCGACAAATGGACGCCAGGGGCTTGCTAAAGCGCTTGACACCATCGTCGAATCGGGTGCGCAGCGGCCTCACTATCTCAGCACGCCGCCAATGCAGGTTCTCGGCGCCCTCGATGCTGCAGGGCACGCTTCTCCCGCTCGTCCCGCCGCCGTCGTCCGCCCGGCCGTGTGTGATGATGATGCAGGCAAAACCCACATTCGATCGCTGAACTCATCGTAAAGGGGGCCAGCGATCACAACTCGGACCGTCGACCCAGCGTCGCTCAAAGCACGCCGGAAACGGCCCCTGCGGCTGCCCGTCGACAAACGTCGTCGCTTGCTGCTGGGTCATTGCCGTCTGCCGTGCGACACATGCTGTTGGAGCAGCCAGCCAGTCATGTAGCTTTCCATGAGTCTCACACACCCCCTCCGCTACGCCCTTCCTTACACCAGCAACACCGTTGACCCTTGCACACCGCTGGCCATGATGGCGGTCCTGAAGGGCCAAATTACCGGTCAATTCGCACTGCATTGTAGGGTCAGGGCAAACCAGGAGTTGACACGGACGGAAGCACTTCCGGATAGATATCTCAATGACCTGGTCCGTGGTCCGCTATTGCAACAATGATGCGTGCCAGAGTCACGAGAATAGCAGCGATGGCGTTTACTTGCCTACAACCCGCGTCGCTGTGTGGCGCCCTTTAGCACTACTGGATCTTGATGGGTACTCAGGCGGGCTTGACCGGGCGGCAAGGCATGGTCGTTTCGGTCCCCGCCTAGCCAGTGTATCGGGTCACACAGGAGCTCTTTGACATGGCAGCTGCCGCATTCCTGGACGCCCGCTACCACATCTGCTCTGGCCGTCACGGTCTGGCCCGAGCAAAAAAGCAGCGGCAGGGCAAACATCGTGCGGCGACTTCTGCCATCAGAGGTTCGTTTTCAGATGGGCGCACAGGTCCCACGGCTGAGTGAGTTTGACATGGAGACCCTTTGCAAAAATAATAATGCGATCTGGTTCATCCATGCCGCACATCTCCAGCACTTGCGACCCCTCTTCGCCCTGTTTCCCGCAAACATGACGGCGCTGCTGCAGATCGTCGACGCGAGTCAAGCGATCGCAAATCTTCCCCGACAAAAGAAAAAGTCGAGCGATGAGCTGTGCGCGAGCAGCGTTTCATGCCTTGGTGCATTCACTCCACTCATCACTACTGCTGCTCCACCCACGCTGCTCTGCTCGTCAGCCCCCGAGGCTCGGGCTCCCGATGACGCTCTGCATCATCTCATTGACGCACTCCTCGTATCGCCGCTACGTTCCCTGCACCCGCACGTGCTGCTGACCGCGTCGCTCGCTTCACCATTTCGCAGCTCGCTCCAATCGCAGCTCTTTGATGTCGCTGCCAAGGGGAGAGGGCTTCTAGAAGACGCGTATACTCCAGCAGCCCCACTGCGACCTACCTCGCTTGCATCCCATCAGACATCACCAGTCGTCAATACGGTCCTATCGCTATCGCTAGAGGCATCGCTACCGTCCATCTCGCAAAGCTAAGCTACATGCAGTACGACTCCCTAGGACCCTGCGCTCAGAAATTATTGCGCCGGTATATCCACCACTAGAGCGCCGCAACCTATAGTTCATCGCCTCCCCTTTAGCGATCGACCCACCCCCGTTTCCCCGAAGAAGCAATGGACGAGAGATGATTTGGAGCAATCGGAAATAATCGATGGCCACCCCCACAGACTTCATTGCCCGCCCGTCCACGACTCGCCAACCTGCTCGCATTCGGTTTCCCACGAGTCACGGTGACACTACTACGTAGCTGGATGCCCGTCGGCCTTTCGTTCGCTCCGACAACTGGCCCCCAAGACACTTAAACGTCCAAGCTTTCACAACCCCCAGCAATCACCGATCTTTCAGCTAGCCTGGCACCCTGGCATACCCTCGCGTGCACCGCTCAACTGCCAGCCGGCAGACGGAGCGAACCCCGTTCAGCCCCTCCCGAGCGGCGAGTGGTTCCATTTGCCTCTCCGGCCGTCCAGCTCAGGCTATTCCATCGCGCTCGCCGCCGCTTTCTGTACATGTTCTCGAACAGGATTTGTGGCTTTTGCATTCTGTACGCTGGGTTGTTTTAAGGTTAATTGCCTAGGCTCCCCTTGCCTTGGTGCAGCCTCTTTTGACCGGTCGACAGAAAATCAGGTTGGTCACAAGCCAGTCAATGGAGCGATTCATGCCCAACGTCCTGAGAAAAAAAAAGAAAAAATAGTATGTCTTGAGTTCTACTACCCGCACTTGATGGTAGGTACTTCAGCTTTGTTGGCCTCCTCGCGTCTCGCATCAACGGTCCTCCACCATATTGCGTAATAATAGCGCGGACAGGTGGTCGGGACTCTCCCCCAGTAAACCTGAAGCACCGGAACTTGTCAGAAAGGTATTTTCCGACCTGACCTGTTGGTCGGGCAGGGTCGAGGGCTGCGAATGATCCTAGCGAGGAAGGGGTCCGGGAAGAACAAGGTCATGAGAGGCAGGTTTCCCTGCGCCGGTGGTGGGGAGCTGGTTCCTTGCTCCTTGCAACTCACCGTGCGGAAGTCAGTAGCTTGGACGTTTTTCCATGTCGGAAACTAATCCAGCACACCCGCATCATGCGGCATCCAAAAGTTTTGGACCCTACCAGGTTTCTTTCTCCGTACCTTGTCTCACACTATTGGCCCTCACCCACATTTGCCCCGTAATTTGTCGCGGCTATGGCGTTCAACAACTACCAACTACCGTCGGCAAATGGGTTTCTTTACCATTATATCCCCACTTCCCACCAACTAGCTCAGCTGTTGATTTGCGTTGATCCCTGGCAGGGTTCACGTCTCTATATTAATCTGCAATATATCTCAAACCTGCGGCCTTTCTCCGCACTCTTTTTTCTATTCCACGCTTCCAAGCACAAACGGCCACGATTCATGTTTGCCCATGGCGGGTAGTTAGCGTTGAATATTCCGCTTGACGTTCAAGGTCCACATCTTATGCTGTTGGGATGATGGCGGGATGGACGACTTATCGGCAATTCCGAACTGGTAAAGCCAATTCTCGCTCGACGGAGCCTGGGCACAGAAGCAACTTCAGGTAAAGTAGAGTTGTCGTTGCCCTCCGCACCTTGTACAGTCTCAGTGGTCAGCCGCAGCAAGGGCCAATTTGGACGTAATTATTGCCAAGGGTAATTAATGCCTTGTGCTGATCTTCCGCAACCGCGGCTGGAGACTCGGTTTTCTTTCCTCCACTTTTACGCACTTTAAGTAGTGGAGTGCCGCTTGGTTTTGCCCAAAACATGCGTAATGCCGCCCTTACGGGCGGATTCCGCGCTGACCAGTCTAGATTTCCGGGGATGTATGTATGTATGCCGCGCCGTTGCTGACCGAGCAATCCGTCGCTGACGGAGGAATCCGAATGAGGCTTGTGCGCAGCGCTGCGGTTGTGGACGGACGCTATCTCGCTCCACCAACGCATGACGGCTTGTTCCTGGCATCAGTCCCTTTCTATTCACTAGCACAGCTGCTCTTCCGCGGGACCTCCCGTCACATGCTTGCAGTCAGGAGATACTAGCCTCTTAGCTAGTTGCCATGACAGAAAACTCAGGACCTACATATCAGCAGCAATGTTAAGGCAGTCGGGGCAAGGCAACCACCACCATCGTAGACGCTACTCCCACGGCCAAACGGGGAGGGGGTTAGTTCATCATGCACCCAAAATACTCCAAACACTAGACGCACGAAACCTCCCTGCGCACGCACTTTCTGTCCTCTCAGTCAGTTTTCACCGAGATCCGAGAGGTTGGGCTGCACACCTTTGTAGAGGAACAGGATACCTTCCCGGTTCCGACACATGCCAACCACGAATGCAAACAGTCTGGCTTGGCCCTGGCTCATGCCTTTGCTCCCTTTCGTCCCTTCTGTCATGGCCCCAGTCTGTCTGTCGCAGAAGGCCGCGCCTCAGCTTGACAAGCACTGGAGCGACGACGACTTGTCGTCCGGATTGCCCTACATCTCTTCTTCCGCATACCATGTCAGTATGAAAGATTTACTGCTGATGTGTACGTCCGGGTCCTACGGTGTTCTTTCCTTTATTGTCACTGGTAAGCATCCGGACTTAGAAGGGGCAATGCTAACATCGAGACGAAAGTAGACGAGTAGAAGGTCATCGGTATGGCTTCGGTGTTGGAAGAGAATAAAAGAAATGCGCCATGGTAACCAAGTGGAGGTGATCCAATGCTTACCCCGGCCATTTGTTTGGTTTACCAAAGACCAAACTCTATAAACCAAAGTCACTTTGTGGTAATTTGCGACCAGCCTAGACATAGAGCGACCAAACTCTCTTCTACCTCATCGCAAGCCTACATAGCCTTGGTGGCTCGCATAAGCCCATCCGGTCCATACTACGCTCAACGCCGCAAGTTTGGTCAAACCGACGACATCGGAGTCTGCTTCAAAGACTACGACAGCTCGGGTGGTACATCAAGGCGCATACATTGACCTCGCGAACAGGAAGGTGAGACCAAGCAGCGCATTAATGCAGCAGAGGGAGTGGCCGTCCCCAGCGTCAAGCCACGGACAAGCAAAGACGGGTCTAGATCGTCGAGCAGGCGAATATAGTAGCTAACCAGTGCCCGGCAACCCGACTATACACAGCAGCGGATAGCTGCATCATCCCGCTCCCTACCCGCAGCAAGGTGTACCACAGGCTCCAATCATGTAGTCCACTGCCCACCGGCCCACTCGACCACCAAACGGCGTGCATGCATGAGAATGTGGGTGCATGATCATCACTAATCCTTTGCTCGCCTCCCATCGATCCAAGCCCATGACGATATCACATCCCCGTATCCGGGTTTCGAGGGAGCATCGAAGGAGCTGGCACACGGGAGTAGGGATGCGGATGCATTCTTGGTCCCCTCCCTCGCAGCGTCAGCGCGACAAGGATCGGCGGCAGCGGCCGCGATGCAGGAGCAGAAGACTAGCTCACGCTGCAGCCACTTGCTGGATCTCTGGTTCGACTCAACCAGTGGCCCATACGACTGTGCAACACCAGTAGCGCACTTATCCATCAGCAATCTCGAGATATTGTACAATACAGCCAGGACGCGGAGCGCATGATGATTATGATTAATTATGACGGTGCTGCAATATCCAGTCCAATAAGCAGACGAGGGAATACGAGACTACACCAGTTCCCGGTTTCGCTCGCCCTCCTTCAGCTTTGCCATACATACATGTCGCCAATCGATACGGGAGTTGATCGTTTATCCAAGGCGTTGGAAAAAGCAAAAAAGCAAAAAAGCAAAAAACAAAAAAAAGAGGAGCCGGGAGGATCGAGATGCTGTACACCCGAGTACACGGGAAACCGTTGCATGTAGCGTCTTACGTCCTCTCCAGTCTCCACCAAAGATTTGCGCGCGCGCCTTATTATTTGCATGACTGCGCTCGCGCATTGGGAGAAATGCCTCGGCTCGCCGGGCGCAGCAGGCGGATCGGGACCCAAGAACACGGTGATGACGACCATGATTAGGGAGGGGTGCGGTGGCCAGTGGCGTTTAAGGATTTATCGGGACTGGTGATAGCCGTTGCGGGTTCATCAATCTGGTGCCGTCTCTCTTCTTTTTCTCGTCCTTTGCTTTTACTTTTTCTTTGCCGCGTCCCTGCTTTGTTTTCTTTTGCTCTCGTGCGCTCGCTTGGCGGCTGATGTTCCAGGCGCGAGGCGAGCGACATGGTACACTACGCAACCCAAATGACTTCAACTCTGATCCCGACAAAACATGTTCTTCGTCACTACGATAATGCAGAGAGATTCAAATGCCGCCCAAGAGCGTAGAGAGGGAAGGCGAGCGAACCAGGCCGACGGTAAAAACAATACATGAGCCCGCAGAAAAACGGCCCAGGGCGTCGAACCAGCGTGTATCCACTTCTTTCTTCCCCCCCCCCTTCGGTTTGTCGGTGGTGGTACAACAGCCTAGCACGCCTGGACACCTCATCTCCATGACCAATCACGAGCACGAGCTCAAGTGCGAACAGTGAGGGAGCCATACCCTGCATGTCTCATGTGCTTCATCCCGCACTGCGCGTGCATCCTGTGTCGAAGCCTTCCAACACCTGGAGGTGGGGAACATTCATCATCCCTCGATCCGTGAATTGGCAAGGCATTCCATACCCATCACGTACAGGCAACCGGCATGAAGGGTGCGTTGTAAGTACTACTGCCCTTGCCTCTACCACACCCTAAACCTCGTCTCTTCCTGTTTACTAAACACACGCATCATTATCCCCACCATCCTAGCTAATTCGACATGTGGTCTCTCCCTCTTCAGACACCTATTCTCGCAGCTAGAGACAAACGTGACTTCAATCACAAGGTCGACGCCTCCCCCGCCGGACCGTAGCGTCGACCCGAGACATGGCCTCCACAAAGAAACATACAGAAAACGTGAACAAACAAAGCCTCATTCGCTGAGGATACACAAAAACCCTCGCTACCAGAATCCGGGTAGAAAGGGAACTCGTGCACCCTTCCAACACATGGCCCCTCTTTTCCGCTTTCCCGCCAAGCAACTCTAGAATCTTTGGGGGCCCAGCAGGGGCATTTCGTCCTTGATCCCAGGCACACACACAAGAAAGTAAGGTCTCTCCTTGAACGGAGAACCAGGGGCTCGCGCATTTGCATGAAAAAAAAAAAAAAAAAAAGCACAGCGGAGCAAGAGACTTGGGAAAAGCAAGGTTTTTCTCCGCATTAACATACCAACCAGACGTTACACACCAAATGAACATCACCAGACCGTCCAATTAGTTTTAGATTTTGCCTGAAACCCCAACCAGCGGTACCTTCTCTTTCGTTGGACCATTCCGCATCATGCAGCCTCCGCCGTCTACTACCCTTCCCGACCGTTTACTCCGCTCCCGTTGCATATCCACATGCACGCACAAAGGAACACTTTGCTCCTCCCACCGCCGAACGCCTCTTTCGATCATGACGCCACCCGCAACCCTTCCCCCATCTCGCATACGCACCCCCATCTGCACCAACGGGAAGCAAAGCAGGTAAACGGTCGGACAAATCGGGCAGGCGATTCGTATGTACCACCCTCGGCTGGCCGGGTGAATTGTATATATGTATGTACCATGCGGGTAACTCGGAAAAACCGAGAGGGAAATTTTTGAGGGTGCATACAATAAATGAAAAGAAAAAGCAAAACTTGTATGGGACCGCCCGCGGGGATCGAGAGGGGATCAACGTTTTCTACCGGTCAGTCTTTTTTGCCCGTGTCTACGTATCCCAGTCTTGTTTTTCGACCAAAGGATCATGTTCGTCCAACGTGTTGTCGTGGTGACTCACACGTGCTTTACCTTCTCTAGAAAGAAAAAGAAAAAGAAATGGTTTAGACTTTTTTTTTTACTCCGACGGTTGCAGATTTGAAAAGATGATTCCGAGCAACTAACCAACGATGATGAAATGGGGGGTATCAAAAAAACAATCAACGCTTGGCAAAGCGAAAACGCTCGCACAAGAAAAAAGTCTAGACCCAAAGCAAGACCCACGTGGATGGCGGCAAAGAGCCCGCGAGCCCCTCTAACGAAAAAAAAAAAAAAAAACAAGGAGGAAAAAGCATGAAAGATGAGACGGATGGTATGCGGGGGAGCGCACAAGCTGCGCAAACGGCTCGAGAAAAAGGCGGACGAAGCTGCTAGCGCCTGACGCGTAAAAGCAGCAGGTGGACAAACGATGGTGAAAAGGTGCGGGAATGAGGCTGAAACATTTTCGGGATGATGCGGGCAAGAAACCTTAACAGATAGACAAAAAAACACTCCGACGGGGTTTTTCTTTCTGTTACCTGGAGAAATCACTTCGGAAGCGCAGATTTTCCCTACCGGGAGGGGGACTGAAAGCGTTTTCGTCTGGATGGGTGCTCTGCTACGCTTTTCATGTGTAGATGGATGGATGTTCCACTTCCTTTCGTGCACGCGTACCGCCACACTGTGTGAATGTGTTAGACCATGGCGCGGGGTTGGCTAGGTTCGAAACAAAGGCGAGAGACACCTGTCCGGCCAAGAACACACGTACATGTCCAGGGCGCGGTTGACGGGTGAAGAAGCTGATGGGCTTGAGACATGAAGGTGCCAGATGATCAAGGGCTCTAGATATCGCAAGGACAGGACGGGGAATCAAAAACATGTGAGCCAAAATGAAAAAGATCGAGTAAAAGGAATTAAGCAGGGTATCTATGCGCGCCGACGTGTGCGTGGAAGCCGCGGGCCCCAAGGGAGAAAATGCCGGGGGTCGGCGAGCGTCGCTTCATCGGAAAAAGAAGAATGAAGGACGAGCCCCCCTCTCTCTCATAGGTGGTATAATCTTTCCCTTTCCACTTCCGAACAATCCAAACCGGCAGGAGCCAACAGCAAAAAACGCCGAAACGCAACGCGGAAAGAACTACCATGATATTTCGGTGGTGGAAATGGCCGTGAAGTCTGGTAAATGGCCAGCAAAACAACCCAATAGCGGTTAAAGCAAATCCCTACTCCTACTATCCAAATCGAAGATTTTCTGCCCTCAACCGTTTCCAGGACGCGCGGCAACGTAAAACAAAGGATATAGTGCATCCGCCTCTTCACGCCAGCTAGCTTGGTCGATCGTGATGCCACCATGTCGGAACAGCTTGCAAGCCTCTCGGCCGGCTTCCCTTGAGCCAAATATCACCCCCTTGGCCTTGGACCCACCGATCCCAGGCGGTTTCGTATGCCTCTTCGAGATCCATGACCCATCTCTTGGTGTCAAACAGTGCCGAGCTCCATCTGCTCTCATACAGCAATCTTCGCAAGTCGGCCAGCCGGCCGCTGGTCTTGTGTCCGTGGTACCTGATACTGCTACCAAGCCGGACGGCAGACCGCTCGTACTCTTCTTCATTGGCGGCAATGAGTTCGCTTGCCGCTTGTCGGCCGGCTTCATTGTCCGGAAGCGCGCCCTTGAGAATCGAGGCGGCCATGCGGGAGCACATCTTGTACGGGTAGCGTGGCAGAGTGAGAAGGGGTGTGCCGCTCCAGAGAACGTCGGCAGCAGTCGTGTGTGCATTGCACTCGGGCGTGTCGAGGAAGAGGTCGCACACACGTGCACGCGAAATGTGCTGGTGCTTCGGAGCGACGTCGGTGAAGATGACGCGTGAGGCGACATCAGGCCCGGCCCACGCAAGTGCTGTCTGCTTCAGGTGCGTCTCGCCGACATCGGGAAAGCGGAGAAGCCAGAGGATGGCCTTGGGCAGGTTCGCGAGGATGCGAAGCCAGGTACGGAAAGTCGTAGGCTCGATCTATACCATGTGTTAACTGACTTGCTCTTGGAGGAAGAAAAGAGGAAACCCACCTTGTACAGCTGATTGAAGTTCCCAAGGATGATGACGTCGTCAGGGAGGTCGGGGAAGATCTCTTTGCGCATCTGCCATCGTCTGATCTGTTCCTGGTCCCAATCGAGCTGTTCGCCATGTACGTCTGGGGCGCTTTGGCGGTGATCGCAGCAGAAGAAAGTGTCCCTGCAGTAGATGATGTTCTCGCCGTATACCCAGTCCTCCTGATCGCCGCCGCTGTTCTCATCCACCAGTTGGTCCTCCAGATCGACGTTTCTACGCCACGGCCGCAGCGTGCTGGGTGGCACCGCTGTATCGTCTGCAAGCAGATAATCACACCACTCAGCCCCAAGCGTACCCGCGAAGCCCATGAATGACATTTGGACGGGCGCAGGGCGAGCCGCGAAGACCTCGTTACGAGCACCGCGTGTGTAGCCATTCAGGTTGATCAGAATGTGGATGCCGTCCTTGACAATCTGGTGGACCAGCCTCTCGGCCGACCAAGTGTGCGCGTCGTGGAAAACGGGAGATTCCCTCTCAATCTGCTGGCGATGTGGCGAATTGTCACTCATGGTCGTGGCATAACAGTATGCTTTGACTCGGGTGCGCGTGTGCATGCCAAACACGGATTGCATCAAGTGCGCCAGTGGATGGTTGTTGAAGTCGGAAGAAACGTAGCCGACCTTGAGATAGGGGTTCGGTGGTGCCGGTGGTTCGAAAACGGTTGGAGGCAGCCACGGCGCCTTGAGCGTGGAGACGGAAATCCGCAGCCCGTTCCTCTGCGAGATCAGCCGGATCTGCTTGGCCGACATGGGGCAGGTGAAGGTGTGGAACGGGAGCACGGTTGGAGCGGTTGGAATGGTAAGACTCGGGGGCAGCTGAGGCCTGCGGTAGTGCGACGGCGAACGTTCCTTGCCTCTGTGCCACCGGTCGTGATAGCGCTGCCACGCAAGTCGTCGAATAGCACGCTCAGCGAGACGAACAAGTCGATGGCCCTCCCATTTTTGTCCCGACCAGCTCTTCAGCCTTCTTTTCATCTCCTCGATCCTCTGCTGGGCTTCTTTTTGACTGCCGCTGGTGAAGGCAAGCATCTGCATCATGTATTGCACGAAGCTGACGCTGAGCGATCCGCGGCCCCAGTCTTCGCCCTCGCCGAGTTGCTTTTCGACCAAGTCCACCACACGCTTCAACCAACCCGTGCTGACAGCCCCAGGCTTTCTCGCATCAAGGAGCATGCCGTGTTCGTTGACGTGCCAGCGATCGCGCCTGCCACCGTCGCTCGCAACGCCACCTCTCCCTGCCCATCCACAGACAGAGTTCAACGCATTCGCCAAGCCGCACACAGCCTCTGCAAATTCCGGGTTGACCTTGACCGCGCGTTTGTAGTAAACGATGGCATCGGCGATCCTGCCGTCGTCCTTCACCGCATTGGCCAAATTCGCCAGTGCTATGTCGAAGTGCCCGTCGCAGTGTACAGCTTGTTCGTACATGGCAATTGCCATTTTCAGCTGACCAAGATCCTTCAGGAGACTGCCCAGATTCGTGTACAGATGAGCATGGCCGGCATCGAGATTGAGACCATAGTTGTAGTAAGCCAAAGCCAGAGCAATGCCGCTCCCAGGAACCACTCCCGGAATTCTTGTCTGCTGTGGATCCTGGTAGACCTTTTTGGGGGGCACCGTTTGTTGAACGCTAGCAAGGAGGATACCAACGTTGTTTGCTGTCGATGGGCTTGGTTGCAGTGAGAGGGAGAGATAATACAAGGCAAGTATCTCGCGGACGCCATACGCGGATTGATATGCTGCTTTGGGCAGTCCTGACGCCATCCCATCTTGAAATATTTTCGCCAGAGACAGGAGCGAGTTGCTGGTCGTGGAGACTGCCGCTTTCCTGGACATGCCCTTGTTAGCAATGTACCTGAGGCCGGGCAGATCCCCATTGTTTGGAAAAGCGAGTTGTGCAGTTCTGAGAGCTGCAACGGGCGGAAGCAGAATTGGCTCGGGAGAGTTCGACGCGTGCGTTCCAGGAGATGCCGTGCCGAATTCATCCTCGTCGACAACCCTAAGGATGTGCTTGATCAGGCTACTTATACCACCGGCTCGCTTGCCGGCACTGATGAGCACGGCATTCTCAAAAGCCTTGGCTGCCCCAGCGTTGTCGCCCAAGCTGTAGAGCAAATTACCCTTGGCGTGCACCAGAGACAGCATGCGACCGTTTTCCGTCCCCGAGATTGCGTAGCCACTGGTCCCAAACCCTGGTGAGTCGTATCCGGGCACGTTGAGGTCCTTCGAAAGGTTGTCTTGTTCGCCATCGTATTCAAAGACCGGTTTATCCGAAACATCTGATTGCGGCGATCTGCCTCCACTTGAAACCTCGCTCGAGTGACTGTTCGACGGCTGCAGCGAGCGCTCAACATGATCGATGATACTTATGGCCTCCTTTCCGCGGTGATCCGTGCAGAGAAGTTGGACCAAATGCTCAACGGCTTCAAAGTAACATGGTCGTAACTGGATGGCTTTCCACCAGTGTTGTTCGGCTTCTTGCTTTTTGCCCAAGGAATGAAGCGTTGCGGCCACGTTTGATAGAGCTTCAACATGGCTTTACGAAAGGGAAAATATGGTTAGCTTATCATAACCTTGATCGTTATAGATTTGAACTCACTCTGGGTCGATCTCCAGAATCTTCGAATACCAGACCAATGCTTTTTGGTAGTCACCTAGCGCGTAAGCTAGGCAACCACCAACAAGAATACCATCTATCCATTTCCAAGAACTTTCCTGGCAGTATTGAGTGATTTGCTCGATTGCAGAAAGCGCGTTTGATGGAAGGTCCCGGGTGACTGAAGAGTACATGGACGGGAACGACGTGCCTGACGTTCTCCGTAAACTTCGGTACGCGTCAGCCGGTTGCACGGGCTGTTGGATCCCTGCACCACTAAGCATCGACTGCTGCCATGAGGCGCGACGTTGGTGATCCTTCCAAAGCGAGCTCGTACGCGCATGCGTAAGGGCCGAATTCGGCTCCACAATTCCTCCATTGTTCAAGACATGTTGCTGGCGATGATGATCAGAAAGTTTTGAACTGCTGGTGAAATCTGCCCCAGGTTGACGCGGGGGCTTTGGGTAAATGCTTGGTTGCGGTTGGCCATGTAAGTTTCTCCCATGGTGACCTTGTCTTCGTGAGTGGTGGAGGTAGCTCAAAAGTTCGATGTAAATCTGGTGGGCCCAGTCGAGCACCCTCTCCCTAAGCTGAGCATTATTAGATGTGGGGCCCAAGTCCGAGAACGGTGTCGCGAGAGGTGTAAGATCTCCTTGAGAGGCTGCATCTCCTGGATGGTACGACGCAGATTGCGGCGGTAAAGAAGGGCGCTGAAAATTCGATTGACCAATATTGTTTTGGTAGGGGTTGTGCAGGGTGTTTTGGGTAGATGGGAGGTATTGTTGCGAAGGTTGTTGATGATGGTGATGGTGATGTTGTTGCTGTTGTCCAGAAAGCCACGCTTGCTCATTGGGGGTATTGAAAGTTTGTGCAGGACCAAAGGGAGCGCCGATTACGTTGTATCCAACAGCGCCGGGGGTAACAGGCTGACCAAGCTGCGGGTGCTGTGTCTTCCAATTGGTTGTGTCGAGAGAAAGATTGCCTAGGGGAGGCCAGTTCCCGCTCACGCGATTGCTGAAACTTGAGTGCTGATGGTTCCAAGAAGGCGGCGGAGTCGGGTAGTATCGAGGGTCTCTCACAGCAGCAGGACGATAAGGAACATACGTGCCATCTGGCCAGTAAGGTCCGTAAAGGCCTGTTTCATTTGACACGGTGGGTCCCAGCGGACTTTGCAGAGGCGGTTGCAATGCGCCTCCGAAATGCTGGCCCATAGCCAAATATTGTAGCTGCTGTTGAGGTGTCGGCACCTGGTTCAGCATCGAATCAATCTGAGGAAACTGCTGCTGGCCTCGCTTCCGACTCACAGTTGGAGGGTCAAAGCTGAAATGGCTTGGATCCCAGTTGTCTCCTGGTAGCATTCGCTGCTGGACCTGATTATGCGACCCCTGCTGTATCATGCCGGGTGTGCGCAGAGGAAGCTCCTGCGTGGGGCCATACGGACGGCTGGGCTGCTGCACAGCTCCGTCGGCTGTCGTGACGGGGAGTAAGATGTGTTTCATGGCGTGAGGTTTGTCCGTCTGCTCCACCGAAGCGCTTCCGTCATAAGCTGCGGCCAAGATGCCGTTCGGGGTCTTGCGGCGCAGCATGTTCTCCGCTCGCTCCGCCTTGGCATATCCTTCCTTCGGCGAGCCGCGCAGGGGATAGGAATTCGTTCTCTGGAGAGGATGGGCGTATTGCTGCGGAAGTTGCTGCGGGCGGTCTCGAGGCGCCTTGTCGGGAATGGGTCCCATACGGGGCGTAGTGGGCAGAGAGTTGTAGTTCGCGTAAGCCGGATTGCGGCCAAACGGGTGCGCTGGAGGCTGAGGTTGCGGGGGGTACTGTCGTATCGTCGTCATGTCTATAGTGCTATTGATACAAGGCCTGGGGAGAAATGCGTCGACGTGCGCCGGGGTGGGCCGTCGACGGGCGGAAAAAATGGCGGAAAGATGAGATCAAGGCGTCAGGTCCTCTTCTATCATATAGGCCGTCTAAGAAGACCGGAGGTGCCTATGCCTTTGCGTAGAGATATCGTCCCGCCGCCTACGCATGACATATCGTGGATTGCGTGTTCGTTGTGAGGGCGTCCGGCCTTCTCCACCGGTGGGCACCAGTAGAGATCCCGACGGTCGTTTCGGTGGGGTTTGAGACAAGCACGGAGACGGACAGGTTCAGGCGCTGGCTGGGTCGTTTAGGGAGCGAGGGGATGCACAGAGAAAGAGAGAGCGCGACGGATGGCAGTGCTCGGCCGGCGGTGTAGAAGACAAAGCGTCAAAATAGGTCTCAGAAGTTGATGTTATGCGGAGGGTGATGCAAGGGAGTAGTGCGGTCTGCCGGACTGTCTGACTGAGGACGGGAATGTATCACTCAGCAGCGCGCGCCGAGCCGTGGCTGGGCTGGCAAGCAGTCTACAGATAAGCTGACGCTGACAGAGCTGAGATGGAGATGTTACCGGCCGGGGACAGCTTTGCGACCGTTTCGCAACGGGAGCCTGGGTTGCGCTCTACTGACGCGGCGGCTGGCAGCATCCAGGGCAGTCACACGTCGGTGACGAGCAGTGCGGCTATGCGACGGCAACGGGCGGGCGCACAAGTAGCTTGAGCTGAAGGGCTGCTAGGCGGGGGGCGCAGGCGCGGACGCAGACGCCGGCGAGGGGCGACGGAGGGAGGACGAGTGCAGCGATGAAGAAGAAGGCAAGCCTCGGAGCTCATGCGTGTTGCGTCGAGGCTGGGGATATGAGCCTTGCGCCGAGAGCGCCCAGACGCGCGCCGTACGGCGTCGCTGCAGTGCTTTTAATCTGATCACTTGTGGCGTCTGCAGAACCCTGCTAACAGGGCATGCTGAGGAAGCGATCGACCACCGTTAGCAGCTCTGGTCCCACCGATGGACGCCGGCGCAAGAGAGTGTGGAGAAGCAACTTCCATCCTTGCTCGCCTGGGTTTCGGATGCCACGGAGTGGACCGGTAGGCTGACACACGAACGCGCAGCATGGTAGATGGAAGCTGCTGGACTTGCGATTCGGTGAGTAGAGAGTGGTGCGCCCTGCCGCCCGCCAAACGCCTTCCTCCACGCCGCCCTCCACAAGCGCCACCACTCTTGGATGAGAGCCTCAGATCCCGCTGCATGCGTCGCCTGCCCAATATAATGCGCCTTTATTGAGCCGGAGCGCATGCATCGACCAAAACCCACCTGAGCCACATGATGCAAGGACACGCTCGCCGCCTGCACGACATCCTTCGCATGGTCCTCGAGTTGAAACTGAACTGAGAAATGCTTGTTTGGTGACGAGGGCGGGAAAAAGCAGGCTTGTGTAGCGCCGCCGGCTGCCTGGCGACAGCCTTACGCCGCATGTGCGCAGTTTATGCAAGGTGCTTATTATTAGCTCCTCTCCCGAATACTTCGCAGCCAACAGCAATCTTGCTCTCCACCACACTTCCTTCCTTCACACAGTCGTGAATCTGCGCCATTTCAACACGGAGCGCACACGTAGCTTTTGACCGGTGTTTAATGGTTGTCTTGCGGGTGGGCAGGATCGACACGCATGGGTGCTGGCAAGCCGTCCCATGACTTCGCACATCTTCCGCAGCCACTTTTGCATGGTGCAAGCGGTCAGACTTGTGGATAGTCCGGATTCGATCTTCACAAGATATACCAGGGCATTCAAGTTCTTCAAAACCATGTCTCGTATTCATATTCAATACTATCTCTCCAGCACGCACTGTTAGTCGCAGTAATGTATGTTGACCAGAAGATGGACCACTGCACCCACAGCCCCGAAAGGCACGGTGTCGCGGTGAGTATAGGTCGGATTCAATCTCCCTCGCACCAAAATAGGGCAAAACCATGGATGAGTAAGAATGGCCCAGAGTGTTGGCGAGGGGACTTCAAGTCGAGTCACAGTTGCTGCAGAGGCACAGTTCGGACCCAGAACGATCCCAATCCTCGACGGGATTTGTTTTCCATTTCCCTATCGCCGAATGACATAACCTTCGTTATCGCAGACCATTACGCGCACGACGTGAAGTGGGTTGAGAATTTTCGTTTTTTGTGGGTATCTACTCCTCAGGGACTTGAATGCTGTTAGCGCAAGAAAAAAAAAGCTGTGATCTACCATGCAAGAACTTACTCTCAATCTCGCCGGCCGAGATGTCGTCAGTGATGTCCTTGGGGGAGCGACCGTCAACCTGGCAGCCAGTGGAGAAAGCGGTACCAAGGATCTCCTTGACGGTGCCCTCAAGGGTCTTGGCCATCGACTTGTGCCTCATGGTGCGACCAATCTCAATGATCTCATCCAGAGGGATGGACTTGGTGTGCTTGATGTTCTTCTCCTTCTTGCGGTCACGCGGGGGCTCCTTGAGGGCCTTGATGACCAGCGAAGAGGCGGAGGGGACGACCGAGACAGCGGCCTGACGGTTCTGGATGGTGAGGCGAACCGTGACACGGAGACCCTTCCAGTCACCACTGCAGTAGCAGGTCTGTCAGCGAGGAGCTCTTCGCAACAGCTTTTGCGCCGAGTGTACTTACGTGGCCTTGGCGATATCTTCACCGACCTTCTTGGGCGACAGACCAAGAGGACCGATCTTGGGGGCGAGGGCAGAAGAGGCACCGACCTCACCACCCGTGGCCCTCAGGTGGATAATCTTCACCTCACTGGGATCGAACTTGGGACTGCGGGCACGCGGGAATTAGCCATGGGAAGGAGCCAGAGCCCAAAAGGACGATACTTACGGCATGGCTAGTGCTGTAAGGTAGTCTGTCTCTTTCGGTGAGGTCGAAGATGTCGCGGGTGCAGAAGAGGAAGAGAACCGCGCGAGATTCGAAGATGTAAAAGTGCCTCTCGGTTAAGCTGTGGGGGCTTGGCGCCGAGAAAAAGCCGGCGCGCTAGTAGGTGCAGCGAACACCATGTCCGTCCGCTCGCGGTAATGCGATGTGTCTTTAACCTCACTACGCGACCACGACGTTACCTCTTCGTGCAACCGCCTGGCCCTGGACGCGTGCTTGCAGACCGTCCCTCAAGCTTCACTGACGCCCGAAACTCCCACACGGCCTTTTCTATAGAGTCCACCTCTCTACAGCTGACTCGCCGCCAACAATGGCTACGCCTCCCACCCAAGGCCAACCGGGCCCGCAAGCTGGACAGCCAATGCCAGGCCCGATGCCCGGCCCCGGTGGCCCTATGCCTCCGCCGCTGCGCCCCGGACAGCAGCCCACGCCGGAGCAAATTGCCTTCATGCAGCGCCAGCTGGCTACTGAAGCTCAGAAGCATGGCATGACTGTGCCTCAATATGTCGAGCAGCTGAAGGCGCAAGCTATGCGCCAGCAGCAGATGATGCAGCAACAGCAAGCCCAACAGCACGCGCAGCAGGGCGGCCAGCCTCCTCAGCCAGGTCAACCGCGTCAAATGCCGCCGGGAGCCCAACCCGTCCAACCCGGCCCTCCCACCCCGCAAGCGCTCGCCGTCGCCAACTTCCTTCGGAGCCAAGATCTCAAGAACCGGACGTGCATATTTAACGAGAAGCGGAAGGACATGTTCAAAGGTGAGCGCCATGTGCCTGGACCCTTGTTTGACAGCCAGACTGAACCTCTACTCTCCAGTGAAACGTGCCATCCGTGCTCTCCACTCCGACGCCTACAAGAAAGCCCGCACAAAGAACCCTCTCCTCCCGGAAGTCCACGACCGTGCCTCTGCTGAGAACACCTTCAAGCTTCTGCCCCTCTCTCTTCTCGCCCTCCGCGTCTCGAAGGTTGATCCGCACGAGGGCCACGCCCATGGTAAAAAGAAGCGAATCAAGGGTCTTTGGACGGTTCGCGTAGAGCAGCAGCAGAACGCCGATGATGATACTCACTACGTATGGCTGTACGAAGGCTCGCAGTGGAAGCAGAAGCTGTATGCCCTTCTCGCCTTGGTCGCCGTCTTCGCCGTTGTGCTGTTCCCGCTGTGGCCGCTCTTTATGCGTCAGGGTGTCTGGTATCTCAGCATGGGTATGCTGGGTCTGATCGGTCTCTTCTTCGCCATGGCCATCTTCCGTTTGATCCTGTTCTGCATCACCGTGTTCATCGTCCCACCCGGTCTTTGGTTGTATCCGAATCTTTTTGAGGATGTTGGCTTCTTCGACTCATTCAAGCCCCTGTGGGCTTGGCAGGAGGTAAGCCAGTCACTACCCCTTACACTTTCAAATGCCCCAGCACTGCTGCCCCGTGTTCGGTGATATGGTCCATATGACGCTGACACGTCCACCAGACCGAGGAAGACAAGAAAAGGGCAAAGGACGCCAAGAAGGCAAAGAAGGTAGAGAGGTCCGCGAAGAAGAAGGCCAAGGAGGCCGGAGTCCACAATCCATCCCAGGCTCACAACCACGCTCACGCACACGCTCCCCCTCCCGCTGCCCCTGCTGCGGCCCCTGCTGCGGCACCCGCAGCTGAAGCGCCCGCCGAGACAACACCCGACGCGACTCCGGAAGCGCCCGTTGACAGCGCCCCTGCTGCAACGGGTGTAGCACCACCGCCTGCGACTGGAGAGCCGCGCCAGCGGCTGCACGCGAGTGTTGAGGAAGCTGATGACGAGTAAACCGTGCCACAATTCGCTGCATCCTTTTTTTTTCTTTGATTTCATGTGTTAATAGTCCCCGGTTGCGAGGCAAGGCTTGCCGCTGCACGTGTCGCGGAAAGTAATGGGTGGATCCAATAACCTCGGCGTAGATCATCCAATAAAGCTATTTGGAGATCAGCTTGGGCTTTTCGGGCTAGGATCAACGACAAGGATACCGACCGCTCGTTTTTTCCTCACGTGCAACCTCCGTATTCCATTCTCTTTGAGTTTCCTATCTTTGCTGCTTTCATCCAAGGCACTTGGCGAAATTTCTGGTTGAAAATACTGGTGTTGTGGAGTAATCAGCAGCGACACGATGCGCAAAGAGGGCATGGGTAAATGCTTGATCTTCCTCTTTGCTAAGGCAAGTCTCATTAGGAATGACATTTTCCGTACGAAATCGATCCTCTGGCAAAACCGAACCCTACTCACGTGCGATCTCTATCTTCGCCTCACTTTGTGCATTGGTCGTCCTCGTCTGCGAAGTCTCCACTAACTTCGGCCCCATCACAGATCCCACGGTCATCATGAAGCATTCTCCCCAAATTGTTTGTCCTGGATCAAGGCTGTTCTTCCGTGTTAAAGCTTGACCACAGGTTGGTCAATTTCTCCGAGCTTCCGCACTCGGATAGCCATATCGTGATCATCTTCATGGCCACAGCTCTCGCCGACTTTCTTCCAGCCGTGTGGCCCAAGAACTAAGTAGCAGGAACAGCCAGTCCACGCGAACGTCTTCCCTGAAGTCATGGCACAGATCGAAGCGGAGGCTCTTATCAGCCACCCTGTGGCCGTTCCCCTAATGCTACGAGATCGTGCATGTGCCGATTGAGTTCAAGATCCGACGCTAGCACGCACGACTGGACTCATCACCACCGCCAGCCACCTAGAACGCACACTTCCATTCAACCCCGGATGATCAGTTCAAACCGCCCGACTTGTTGCCGTCAAGTCGTCAAATGATCAGCCTGTCACCAGCCCCCAGCCGCACGTCCACATATATCACGCAGATGCATGCGCCGCACGCATGTGACCCATTTGTCGCAGTAACGCGCCGGGTGGAAATTACTACAACAAGCTCGAACACGCCGCATTCATGTTTAGCTGCACCAGAAGCTCCGTACTTTCTCCGTGGCTTTTGCTTTCCTGTTCGGCCGACTTACCTGGAAGGGCCTTGGCGCTCGAGCTTGGTCAGGGAATCGCATCATGGCTGGCACGGCTCCACGATTCTCTACCATTCTCAAGGCGCGGCACAGGAGAGTCGGTGGGACAAGAAAGAAAGAAAAAGACGCCGCTGGGATCTCGGGTGCATTGGGAAGTGCCATATATCGTACTCGGATAGGTACAATAATAACCGCGCTTGCCATGGTCTAGAGGTGTGTGCTGGGCCCAGTGCTTGGCGACACAACCACAAAACGTGCTGTCCGAGGGTTGAGGCTTGCCGGTGCAGATTGAACATAGGAGAGCCCGTTGCTGTAAGGCGGCAGCTTCGTCGTCGTCGAACCGAGAGCGGGTCCCATCACACCCTCCCTACCATTCTCCCGACTGCTGAACGCGCACTCACCGTGGTCGAACACCGTGGCCCTCGTTCATGGCGTGTGCCTTGTACACCTCCTCTCCCAGTCGCTGAAACAATAGTCTCTCCTCCTCCCTCGTGCTCGGCCCGCCCCCTCATCCTCGTCCTTCTCCTCACGTCCCCTCATCAGTCACCAGCACGGCTCGGTCCTAGCTCCGCCGTTGTACACCCGCACCTACGCAATCCGAACCTTCCGTGGGTTCCCTCTTTCGTCATCCACACGCGCACGGGATTCTCGTTACCAAGTGCCGGCCGTCCGCCAAACTACCCCTTCTGCCAATCACAAATCGCCATAGGGAAAAGGAGTCACTTTTACGCCAACAAAGGCAGCTTTGACTCGTAATGGCTACCAAAAAAAAATCAACAAACAACTTACTAGGCTGGCAAAGCTAAAGACAGTATCACTAACCTGTGATGACGTTAAGATCAGCCACTTATAAACAAAAAACCGTAGATCCCCGATAAAGGGGAGCGATGTTGTCTGTCTCGGCTGCGCATCGACATTCCTTCTGTTGTGGGGACGGGAGAGAAGAATGGCACAGCCGCCGGTGCCGCCCTCATGGCCATCGGGTTGGTGGGAGCAGAAGGAGGGGGTTTAATAAGGGGTGGGGGTTGAAGTGAGGCGGATGAGAAAAAAAAGCGGGGCCCCGTGGCGGGAGCACACAATTGCCGAATGGGGAAATAAACGATCTCTTTGGGATGCGGAGCCGCCCTCTTCTATTTCTGTATCGTTGTGCTGCTCGTCAAGGCCTGTGCCGCTTCGCAAGCACCCAAATCCGCAGGAAATTTGTGTGTAGAGGTCGGTCCACAGCAGAAACGAATGTCTCGGCCGGCGGTATTTTACTCGTATTTTCGTGCGTAGCCGGAGGACCATCTCGATCGATGCAAATGGAGTGTAGTCGTTGACATGAGAGACAACGATCGCTCGTTTGTCATGTATAGATGACCGCTTAGATAGCAGTCGGCGCTTGCCTGTGCTGAGACGTGCGTGTGGCGGGCAACGAGCCTCTCCAAAGACTGTAGGAAAGTCATGATTTTGATGCTAAGATGCTCTTAATCAAGTAGCCGCCAATACGCCTATATCACAACTGCTCTTCCCGATTCGTAGTCGTTGGCTGAAAACCCCTGCCGGCTGCGCCGCCAATTCCCTCCCTGATCCTACACCTTAACCCATCACATTGTTTTTCATCACCGAAGAGAAGATTCCCAGCACACGCTTTGATTAAAAAGAGCAAAGTAAAAGTACCTCGAGCTCGGTTATCAAAAAAGACGTGATCCATGAAAGCCCATTCGTGTCCCAATACCTTTGCGCCGTTGCTGCCTGCCAATATGAAAATCCGAAATAAATAGCAAAAGTTGGGCCAGGGGAGCTTAGACTATTGGACGGCCATACGCTAGGCTACGAAGGCGTTGCAGAGGTGGCAGCCGTTGTGCTGCCACCGGCCTCGGCAGCGCTAGTTCCGCCCTCGGCCGCGGCTGATTCTTCAGCCGGGCGAAGAGGCGGGCTGGAGAGATTAGAGCCAATAGCCGGAGCTTGAGGGGAACTTGGATTTAGCTCGTGGATTTGGCGTTCTGTCGCTGTCAGTTGCCGACCAATCAGAGGGAAACGCTTCGCTCGACTTACCCAGCTCGCGGATCCTCATCTTCAGCATCTGATTTTCGCGCGTGAGATTTTGCGTCTCGGCCTGGTAGAAGGCACTCTCGTCCCTCGTGCCAGAGCTGCCCAGCAGCCAGTCTCCGCTCTCGCTATGGTGGGACGTCGGGCGCAAAGCAGGACTGCCCGTCCTGCTGCTGTTCCGCGACTGTCTGTAGCTGCTGTTGCGCGAGAGGCTGCCCTGGCCTGGGGCGGCTGGCCTCGGCGAGCGGGTGCGGGGCGGGGCGATCTGCGATACGTTGGATTGCGAGGCACTGGCGGACTGGGGCAAAGAAAGCGAGCGTTCAGAGGAGGGGGTTGTGCTGTCGTCGATGGCGCTGTCGCGCGGGCCAGAGGCAGGCGGGGTGGTATCATTATGGCGCAGGGTAGCGATCTCCGTCTGTTGGTGGCGAATCATCTGCAGCAGGCGGTTCTGGAAGAGTCAGGGATTTGGAGCGTGTGTGTGCTGGAGGGGGATTGCGCATACCACCTGGGCTTCCTGCTCGTTCTCCAGCTCCTGGTGCATCTCACCCAAGCTCGGGGCGCGCTGATGGGAGGGGCTGGCGGGCCACGAGGGTCTGTGCGAGTGGAGAGTTGGGCTCATCTGCACCTCGGAAGGCATGGGAAGATCGGGATCCATGAGGTTGAGGTTGATGCGGACGCTGGACCGACGGCGAGTAGAGGGATTCGAGGAGCGGCGTTCTTCGTGAGCATTGAGGGCGGCAGCGGCGGCCAGCGAGTGCGGGGCCTGATGCGGGCTGTGGGTCTGATTGTCGGTGGCCATCTGGGGAAGGGCGCCTGGTAGGGAGTTGATGTCGGGCATTTGTTGGTCTTTGTATGGGGTTTGAGGCGCGATGTCTCCCCACCGAACAGCCCACCATGGCTGCATGCGTCACCTACCGTATATATTAGGCGGTAAGTGATTCTGCCTCCAATCAAGCTGCCAGGATTCCTCGGCAAAGCTGCGCACGGCTCAATAATCCCTGGTGCCAAGTAAAAAGCTCGCAACCAATGGCGACGGTGCCTCTGCAGGGCTCAGATAGCGCACCCGCGCCAGGCACACGCTCTGCTCGGCATGCTACTTTGGGCCAGCTAACGAACGGGGTGATGAAACGAACAGCACTACTCCTGGCTCTGAGATGAAACTGCCTGGGCCGCTGGCTGGCCTCCCTTTTGGCTTTTTCGACTTCCGTTTGTGACTTATCGCCCTGGCCGCTTCGGATATGCCCAGTGCCTGCCAGTTTTCCGCCGGGTCGCGCCGCCTCAAAGTCTGCAGTCGTGTCCCAAGTAGATTGCTCTCGAGCGTCGTGTGTCACGCATTACGCCCGCAACCCCCCGACTTCTATTCTCGACCTCTCCCGCCCAGCTCTCATTCAATTGTCCGCCCTCGCCCACCCTCACCGCCGGGCTGCATGTTCCTCCCTTCTCCCACCTGACTGCGCGTCCGCCGCCATGGCCGAGGACGACAATGCCGACGACTCAATCGGCTCGCGCCGCGGTTTGAAAACCCTCCCACCCCTCCAGACCCAGGATGTATCGCAGAGCTCGCGCTGGCGACGCTCCCGTACCGTCGTACCACTGTCGGAGAACCACGTCGCACCGCCTGCGCCTCAACCCGCCAAGCTCGAGCATCGCAAGTCGACACTGTTCAGTCTTTTCAGCCGCCCCAGAGTCGAGAGAGCACGAGGCCACCATGAGGAGGGCCTGCCTACCCTCCCGGACGTGCCTGAAGCAAGACCGACCACTGCCCTCAGCACAGTAACTGCCACGCCGCCCAAAACCTCCGCCAAGCCCGACGCTCCGCGCGCCATGACTCCCAAGTCGCGCAGCCGAAGATCAAGAGCAGTGGGGTCGAGAAATTGGGAGCCGCCACCGCTATTCCAGGCCTACCCGCAGGCCATTAAGCATGCGACGCTGCAGGCCACGAGCGCCTCTGCCGAGGCCATCATATCCAGCCAAGCTCACAGAAGACAATACAGCGTCCTCAAGGAGAACCTCACAAGCAAGCTGGACCTGTCCGCAGTGAGTGACGAAACGACCACCACCCCAACGGAAAAGCTACAGAAGCGGGAGAAGAGAATGTCGACGAGTTCGGCCCACGGCCCTGACTTGACTCGCAAAATATACGTGCTGGCCACATCTGGATACGTCCTCCAGTACCCTGGCGAGGGCTCGTCCGACAGAATGCCCGAAAAGGCCCTCCAGTTGGGCAAGGACTCAGCTGCGTTCGCGTGTGACTTGATTCCTGGCAAGCATTGGGTCCTGCAGATCTCTCAGGTTATGAATGACGACGGCACCATGGCCGCACAGCAATCGAGGTCCCTGTTGGCACGCTTCCGCATGCAACCCGCCCAGAAGAAGACTGCCACGAGCCTGCTTCTGGTTTTCGACACCCCGGAGGAGATGGGCGCATGGTTGACGGCAATCAGGCAAGAGATCGACATTCTTGCAGGACGCAAGTCGAGAGCGGACATCGATCAGGAGAACATGCGCGAGAGCGGACTACACAAGACCACCAGTGCCCCCAGCCATCGTTTCATGGTCCACCGGGATCCAAACCGCTACGATAACGAGCGCTCTCCGATCAGCTCCCCCGTAGGCTCACCAGCCACCTCCAACGCGGACTGGCCTTCGGCGAACATGCGCAGGAACTTGTCGGACGCGGCGTCCACCACGTCTCGTTTCACGTCAAAGAGACAGTCGGTGGAGGCATCTTCAATGGCCACGACGTCCGCATCGTACGAGGGAAACCAACTCAACAAGCTCAGGGAGAGTTCGAGACTATCAATGGCCTCGAACAGAACCACTGGAACCTCTCCTGACACGTCAACCGGGCCCCCTTCTCCTTTGAGAGACTCAACGCCTCTGCCGGGAGATGAGGCTCAGCGGAGTCCTACAACGCTGAAGTCATTCTCCATGAGCCCCAACACAAACTCCCGGCGGAGATCGATGTCGACGCACCCGCTTTCTCCCACGAACGAAAGTCAGCGACAAGGCCACTCAACCGTCGGAATTGCTATGGCCGACGCGCCCTCCTCCGAAGCCTCAATCCGAGTTTCTCCAACCCCTGATCCCTCAGCACTCAGGCCTCTCAGGAACCGCATGTCTTTCTCCCGCCCCTTCAACTTGCAGACTTCACACACGTACGCTCCCATGCCTACCATCCGCAGTGCCAGTGCGCCTCCGGAGAAGATGACAATGCCGACTGGCCAGGCTGTCTCGACGGATTTCACTGCGAGTGCTCGCCCACCATCTACCATCGGTGCTCTACCGCCTGCAGGGGTCCTCAATATGCACACAGTACAAAACCAAACGCCAAACCCAGGATTCAATCCAATCCCAGTTAGACAGTCCAGCTTTATGCCAGTGCGTCGCATTTCGTCTCTTGGCCCAGCACTGCCAGTCAACGTCAACCATACTCCAGCTCTTAAGCAGAGAGCTTCTCAGCCCCAGCTGCCCTCACAAGTGCCTCTGCAGCCTCCCACGGCGCCTCCGGCCAACCCGCTACCGCAATTGCCTGCTATGAAACAATTGCTATCCACTCAACACGCCGAGTCAAAGCAACAGCCAGCTCTCCGCCGTCCGACCAGCATGCAAATCCGTTCGGAGCCAGCCGCTTTCCTCTCCACACGGCGTCCAATGGGCGTGTCGGCCCGCAACCGGTCGCCATCGATGGAGCCGCCTGTTAGGCCGTCGTCGGCACAGCCTGCGGCAATGCACATGGCAGGCCTAAGGTTTGAAGGCCAGCCGAAGCTCATGGTGCAGCGCTCAATGCCGGTGATGAGTCTGCCACCGCCGGCGCCTCCGCCTAATATGCCACTCCCTGCTCCGCCGCCCAATATGCCACTTCCTCCCCCACCTACGTCGGTTAGCCCAACGACGGCTATCAAGACGGCAGTGATGGTGTAGGGACCATGAGCTCTCTACAATCGATATGTCAAAATGTGTCTCGCATCTTGGCTCATACACTTTTGGTCCAACATTGAAGCGCGGCCATGAACGCTGTTGGTAATGGCTAATGGCTAATGGCACATGGAAAGGCGAAGCTGCGCCTTCAACCGTTTCCCTTCTACATGTAAATATTTTGCAGGAGTACGACCGACGTCGCGTCAGCTCCCTTTTTTTTTTTTTTTTTTTTCGCTTCTGTTTACTTGTCTTACTATAAAGTTTGTGGTGGTGTTCGCCAGGCCTCCTGGGTGGACACGTCGAGAGTTCTGTCCCTTTTTCAACTTTGGCCAAGATATCCCTTGATCGTTTTTCTGTTGGAGTTGGAGGTTTTTTCTATTTTTGGGTGGACACAAGATTTTGATACCTCTCGGTCGGCGTTTGGATGTACGAAGGCGCTACGCAATGGAATGTGGGTGTATGATAGGTAGTCCAGGGGGCATAAAAGTGCAAAATACTATATGGGTTCCGCAGTTGTAACAAGAATTTTCTGATGAAGATAATGGTCTGACAGTTGGTGGCCTCTATGCAAGATGATATCAGAGGCGCTCTTTAGCTCCGGGAGAGATGTTGAAGCTCAAGCTCTATCAACACGTGATGGAGAGAGGAGATAAGAATGCCGAGCTTGGCACTGGGCCTACGATCAGCACTCCCGAGAAGGAGCGACAGCAACCATGCTGCGTTCAATTCTCAGGCCCGTTGCTATACCGACCCATGGCGCCAGAACGACATCGGTGACAGGCTTGCGGGCCCCTCTGCGCACCAACTATGCTCGCCAACTACACCTCCCTACCAAGACCGTCACCGACGATGACATCGCCCAGCTCGCCGCCAGTCCACTGCACCCACTGACTCTCGCCGACCTTGTCAAGTATTGAACCCGTTGCCCTGAAGAACCAGAGCTCAGAGAAAGCTAACTTCCGCAGACATGGCCGACCGCCGCTGACCGCCGAGCAGCTCTTCGACTCGGCCAACTTCACCCTCGCCATCTTGCCCGCGCGCCTGGCACACCGCATCCAATCCCTGCGCAACCTGCCCTATATCGTCGTGTCGAACCCGCATGTGTCCAAGATCCACGGCAACTACCTGCATTCGCTGTCAACATTGCTACCGTGGGCTGAGAAGCGCGTCGAGTCGCTGGACGATGAGATCAAGTTCACTGAGGTCATGGCCGACCTGGTGCAAACACACTCCAACACCATCAGCATCCTGGCCCGCGGCTTTCTCGAGGCCCGCCGTTACATCAGCCCCCAGGAGGTGACACGCTTCCTGGACGAGCACCTGCGCGCCCGCATCGGGACCCGCCTCATCGCCGAGCAGCACATCGCCCTGCACATGAGCTCGCAGCCGCACAACGAGCTCTGCCCTCCGGAGGACAAAAAGGACTTGCAGAAGCCCTCGAGCTTCATCGGCGTCATCGACACGGAGCTGCGGCCCGCCGACATTGTCCGGCACTGCGAGGCCATGGTGGCTGAAATCTGCGAGCTCAAGTATGGCGTGCGGCCCCGCATCGTCATAACGGGCGAGCCCGATTACGCCTTTGCCCACATCCCCATGCACCTCGAGTACATCATCACCGAGCTGCTCAAAAACGCCTTCCGCGCCACCGTCGAGCGCGGCATGGAGCGCGAGCCCATCGAAGTCACCATCGCCCCTTTGCCCGAGACGCCCACTGCGCCCCAGCAGCCCACCACTCCCATCCCTCCCGCCCCCAAACAAGCCAATCCCTCCCCTCATCACTCCGATAATGGGTCCGACTCGGCAGCCATCACAAACGAAGACCAAGGCAACGCCAACCTTGCCAGCAAAACATCGGCCATGCTCGCAAAGGAATCCCACTCCCCCGCCCGCGCCGCCACCACCACGGCCAACATCCGCCCGCTCGAGTGCGGCACGCCCGGCGTCACCCTCCGCATCCGCGACCGCGGCGGCGGCATCGCGCCCGCGAACTACGCGCGCATCTGGGACTACAGCTTCACCACCTTCAACGACGACGATGCACGCGCCTCCCTCCACGGCGGCGGCGGCGGCGGCCACGGCTGGGACGCGCTGTCGGCCATTTCGGGGCCCGGGGGCGACGCGGGCAGCCCGGCGGGCACGAGTTTGGCGGGGCTAGGGTATGGGTTGCCGCTGGGGAGGGCGTATGCCGAGTATTTTGGGGGCGGGATTGCGGTGCAGAGTTTGTGGGGGTGGGGGACGGATTGTTACTTGAGCTTGAGGGGGGTGGGGAAGATGGGTTGATTGACTGGTTTTTTGGTTTTTGGGTGGGTTTTCTGGGGCTGATGGGGATGGGAGTGTACGATTAGCGTGGGATTTTCGGACCCAGCTAGCTCTTTTGCTTTTGGTTTAGGGTTTTTTCGAGGGGAATGATGGTTATTCAAAAGGCAGAATGGAAGACGGAAAAAAGATTCGTATGGCGCGGGTGGAGATAGATGGCGTTTTTTGGGGGAACGGGGTATAGCATTGGTAGGCACGAACTGACATGATGGAAAATTATTGGTTCGAATCAGCGTGGGTGTGGACAGCGTGTGGACAGCGTGTTGACAGGGTGTGTGGAAATGAGTCGTCTACCTGTTCTTGAACGTGTAAAGGGACCCTAGAGGTAAACGCAGCCGTGACTTCATTCAAGCGTGTGTCTCCGTTTCCAATTTCCACCTGTGGGTTGTTGAAAAGGCTTTTATTCCAAGGCGCCACTATCACTGCCCTCCTTCTCTAGTTCCATATGGGAAGCTGAGATTCGCCAACACATCGACTCGGATAGTGATGGCAACGTTTCCATTCGACTGGCTGGAGTATATATGAGCATCTGACAGCACTTATAGTACCATCGGGGTTCGAAAACTGCAGTACTATGGGTGGGGCGTTGCTTGCAACTCTTCGGTTTTCATGTATTCTGCTCCACATGGGAAACTTTGTTGGTATAGTAATGCAATCCTCATTTCAAAGCCGGAGGTGGTCTGCGCTTTGTAATATGTACAGTAAACTTTCGACTAACTGAAAGGCAATACTTGAAGAGAGACAACCGTCACCCGAGGCTGGAGTCTCTCCCAAGTTGTTTTACTTCAAGGTTCTCGCCTCGAATGGCTGAGGTGTACTAACCCACTTTCCGCTAATAGTCGTCAATCTTTTTCGAACCATTTTACGAAGTTTTCAAGCTTCCTGGGTAAGCAATGGATTGGAGTCCCTTCTCGGCCAGCTGTGCCGCAAATTTTGCTCGTCTCCTATTTTGTGCACGATATAAATGCAACAATGAATTCCATCTGTCACATACGACCACAGCTGGTAGAATACAACGGATCCCGTCCGTAAATATCTCCGATATTTAAGCTGCCATGCGGTCGATTAGTACTCAAGTGGGTGACCATTGGGGAATCCCGACTGTTGTATGTTTTTGCTTTTCTTTTTGCCGATGGTCAGAGCTTTTTTTGTCTTTTTTTTGTGGGAATTGGAGCTTCTGTTTCCAACGAATGAAACAAGAGGTGGAGATGCACCGCAAATTAGCGTGCCTTCCTCTGGTTTAATACATGAATTAGAACCACAGCACAGAATTGTCAGCTATTAACATCTCAGCATGTACCCTTCGCGAGACACAAGCAAACTTTCATATCATAGTCACTCGCGCCAGCTAAAAAGCTCTATATATAATCTGCTGTGCTACTACTTTTAGCAACTCTAAACCTCCGCTGTGACTCTCAGCTCGTTGCCCTTTTCCATGCGCTTTTACTGCCCTATCACCCTCTTCCATTATCCTGCTCCCTTCACTCAACTGTACAATTGCCCCTGTAACAAAACTCACCCGGCCTCGCACCACAAAAGCCAAAAACCTCTACACTTGACGGGCTACGTAAGTTCCTGCATCACACACGCGCGGCTACCATATATGCGTCCACGCATTCGTCCGTGTGTCCTTTACATCTGCGTCCGTGTCCCTGTTTCGACAGCCGAACGGATGTTCCCACGTCAAAACGGCCGCGTTGGTATGCGCGTACGTAAGGCTGAGATGAGATGGCGTAATTTTGAACCGTTACCGCGGTGGTGGGATGAGGGTTTGTGTTGGGCTGGCATGGTTTATCTACAATAATGATGCTCACCTATGATGATCACCATTTATTCCACTGCATCGCCGGTAATAATGTTAGAGCCCTTGAAGTTACCACCATCGGCCCTTTTTTACTAGATGTAATGGATGGAAAGGCGTTACTACTTTTGACACCTTATCTCTAACAGCCTCCTTGGTTCCAACTTGGCCTTAAAATGGTCGTCGAATACATCTTGCCTTTCGCAATTCGTGACCATGGAAAACCATCACCTTGTCCCCGCACCAAGTACGTGCTTTATTCTCTTTCTTTCTCCCTCCTCCAAACTTTACGGCCCGAAGTTCGCCACCAACCGCCACTCACGCAACCGTTGAACAAAACGGCGCGCCTGAACGCCCTGGAAATACCCGCATGGAACACCCGTCAAAAACGCCACACCCTCTTTTTAATTCTTCCAGAAGAAATCTATTGGAACGGAAACACCGGTGTTTCACTTCCAACCATGCCGTTCCATCCTCTTCCCTGTGCCCGCGCTCAAACATTTGATAGGTTCGTACGTATGTACATACGTAGTAGTATGTATGTCCATCCGGTGACCGAGTCGTGCGTGAACTTAGCCGAAAGAGATCGACACGGGAGTCGCGGAACCAAAAAAATATATCAAAGACGGTGTACGTACATCCGTACTAGACTGCAACAGATAGATGAAATCAAGTTTCCGTCTTCTTCCTCCTATTACTAGTCCATCGTCTCAGGATACGACCGTAACCGAACGCGCGCCAACACGGACATCCACCAATCCTGCGGATTTTAACACGTTTCGGAACAACATTGGGTTCAAGTGCCTTTTCTGTTCGTTTGTAATTTTTCGATTGTCTTTTCTTTCCGACATCTCATTATTGTCTTGTGGTAGCATAAAAAGTAGTTAAAGAAAAAAGAACACCTTCCGAGTGTGTTGAGAGTATTTGTGCAAGAGTTTGCCAAGGGAGGTGTGTAGTGTGTGGGTGCTACTATGTATGTACAGTACAAACCAACCTGCGAGAAAGTCTATCCACTGGCTGGAGAGGAGATGCGAGACCGGCGATGGTAGCGGTCCGGTAGAAAAGCAACTCATCCGCAAACGGCCGGGCAAGTCGGGGAGGGAAAAGATCAGTCGACGAGCAACCATTCCGATACCAAACCCCGCCGCTTGAAACCGGATGAGCAGTTTGGATGAGACGCATCCTCCGCTCCCTCTCCCACGCAGCGTTTCCGGCTTTTTCGCACGCGTATTAAGCTTTACTTAGTAGGTGACGAAGGCAAGCAGCCCAAAGACGAATAGTGTTTTCCGCGCCAGAATCTCCGAAGAATATTGCTGATGGTGAAAGTGTATGTTGTGTTGAGTGCAGCAGTAAGCATCCATCCAACGGCAACGAAAAGGAACGGGTGGGAGGCAAATAACAGTTCCCCAAGAAAAAGAAGTGACAACGAACACCTCACCACTCCATCTGCCTGTCGAAAAGCATGGTTTGTGTATAAACGAACTCTTGAGAAAAGCCCCCCGTTTTCCGTGACCTGAGTTGGAACCAAGCAGTAAAACAGGATAACATCCTTAAAATTACACCAATGGTGTTTGTCGAATGAAGGGTAAAGAAAAACAACTAGTCCTGCGTTGGCCGAGGACCTTCTCTATGATGCAACGCTGAAACGCAAGAATGTGACTGCCCCGATGCAGAAAACGTTGGTCTGGCACGTCTTGTTGCAAGTCAACGTGCGCAAGACCCCCGAAACAAAAGCTGTCCGGGAAAATAGGGCAGCCAATGGGCTGAAAAGAAGTTAAGAAATGTGGAAGGATCTCGTCACGTCCTGGGTATCTCTGTGGATTGGCCGAGCCGTAGTTGGAGTATGTGGAATAAGATGTGAGGTTCGAAGTATGTGTTGTCTATCCAAGCCGGCTCGACATGGGCGATGGTTACGATATCCTGGAATAGAATTGTCGAGTTCCCAAGGAAAAGTGTTCCTGGCAATCTATCAGGACCGGTCGCGTTGGAGATCCCTAGGCGGCGAAAAGATGGCCGGTGGATCCGTGAGGTCGTCGCACAATACGTGAATCGTACGACCAAGGTTGTAAAAGTTTGAGCTAGACGTGTTGGCAGCGGTGCAAAAGGTGTCGAAATTACACGTATAGCCGTCCGGAGAAGATAGCCACCATGGCAATTCGGTTATTGTTGTTTGCCATCTCCAACCGTCCAGGTTTGGAATTGTAAAGGAAAAGGATTGAGTCCACGAAATATCCTCGTGTCGGTATTGCGTATGGCATGTCAAAACTGTCGTGATTTCGTGCGGAAGCACGACGCGGCGCTTCTCAGACGGCCAAAAGACCGTCGGGTTGGCAGAACTAGCGCGGACAACGCTTAATTGCTGCTGTTCTTGGCGTGGAATTCCTCCAGGCGGTCCTTCAGCCACGGCGGGATCGAATCGCGGACGGCCTCGGTCATCTGCTGAGCGACATAGTGGTTGTAAGTGGACCGCATCTTCACAAGCTGGCCGGCTGCGTGGCCAAGCATCTCGTGGGCCTTGCCGGAGAGGTGATAGTCATCCCTGTATTTAAGTCAGAAACCGGCCATGATCTGTGTTCGCTGTGTTTACTCACCAGAAGAGATGGTTGCGGGGCTCCTCGCAAACCTGTTCCTGCACACCCAGCTCCTGGACGGAGTCCTCGTCTTGCGACTGCGGGTAGATCAGGGTCCTGCATGGGCTCGTGATATCGCCAAACTCGGGAGTCCTCTTGCGGACACTCGGAGGGCTGTACGCCTTATTCGCAGAGACCTGACTCTCCATGAACTTGTCGGCCTCGAGCAGGAAGACGTGGCCGCCCATCCAGTTGCGAGCGTGATACTCGAGCCTCTCATTCCAGTAGCCGGCCAGGTCCATGGCCATGCGGTGGCGAGTGGTGTCAACATCGGCACGAGTCTCAACCTCGAAGCGGGGGAGGTGGGTAATGTTCACGGCCTTGGGCAGGACGACGAGGATCGGGCCTTGCATCCAGGAGTGGATGATGTTCAGCTGGCGGAAGAGGTGGTCGATGCTCTTGTCGATGGCGAAGGTTGCCTTGGCGCGCTCAAGCTTGGAGTAGTGGAAAATGTCGTTGACACCGAACCAGATGGTGAACAGGGTCCACTCCTTGGGCGGCTGGATAGGCCACATGCGCTTGAAGCCCTCCATCTTTACGAAATCACGAACTTGCTGCTGAAGGTCGCGGAGAGCGAAGTCGGTGAAGTTGTGCGAGGACGTGGCATTCTGGAAGACGGAGTTGTCGAGCACGGCGCCAACAGTGTCGGTGTAGTACTGGGTGACCTGCGGCGGCAGCGAGCGGGCGTAGTTGTCTATCGAGTCGCAAAGGATCTGTTTCGTGGATCAGTCACTGCGCTTGCACAAGGCGCGTGTAAACATACCTCTTGACACAGAGCCTCGGGCCAAACAGGACCGCCGGCTGGATGTCTAATGGGTTCGTAGCCGGGTGGGGGCCCGTTGAGGATGTAACGGCCGGTATCCGACCAGGAGTCGCCAAAGGTGACGATCCTGCGCACCGAGCCCGACCACGACTTCTGCCATTGTGTGTACTGGCGCGTCGAGGGGATGACCCAGCCAAGGTACAGGATGAGGGTGACAGCGAGGGCGATGATGACGGAGCAACGCGAGAGGAACCTCATGGTGAGGGAATGTGCGTGCGGTTGGGTGGTTGGTCGGGTGGGCGACAGAGGTATTAGAGGTTGGGAGGTTGTGGTTGGGAAGGGGCTTAGGCGATGGGCGGATCGGAGGAGGGATGGAGCGATTGACTGTGGTGGGAGTGTTTTTGGCGGGGGAACGACAGAAAGCACGAAGCAGCTATACACTCCAGGTGGATGGTGCAGAGGGCGCGAGGAGAGGGATCGAGAAAAGATGTCCACGCAAGCGCTCCACCGGCGCCGTTGGCGGCGGCCAGCCCGCGAGCCCCTGACTGGATCACGATGTCTCGGGGGAAATAATCGACCAACATCCCAGCACGCGCCGCCGCCGCACCCAGCCATGCCATGTCAGCCGTAAGATTACGCCAACCATGCGTGCCATGGTCAGCCAGGCTCTCACAACAGCCCTTAAACAGCCCTGCACTGCCTGCTGCTCGACACTGCCTGCGTACCTTTTCCCCGGAGTGCCTGACGCAAGCACTGGGTGCCAAGCCAGGCCGTGTGCAGCCGCGCGCAACCAGAGGCAACCAGATTTCTCGCGAGTCGCCCGTCGCCCCTCTCTTCACCGCACATGCATGACGCCATGCGACCCGCGACAAATCCAGGCAGGGAAGAAAACCACACGGGTTTCCCAGCCAACAGTGCGTCCAGCTCACTGCAAACTCCACACATGCGCAACCCAATCGCTGCCCGCCACCGTGCACGACTGTCGTTTCATCAAAATTCGCAGCCCAGCGCCCGAGTCTGCGGGGCCGCCCGAGGACAAGGTGACGCGTGTGGCTCTCGTTACCGCAGCGCCCTACCGTCGCGGCGGCTGTCAAACACCAACTGAGGCTGCCTTCTCCTCCACAATTTAGGACGCTTCTGCGTTAGCCGCCCCTCAATTCCGGATGCCTGCCAGCTTGCTTGGATCCCGAGATAGTACCGCTCAGATGCTGCTAAAAAGGCAACCCGCTGCCCAACGCCTCGCTCCACAGTGGCTGAATCAAATTCAGCTGGAAGTATGTCGACGACTATGGCGCGATAGTGAGCAGACTCCGGCTGGCGGCCAGTCCATATACGCCAGCCTACTGCATTCAGCCCGCTACTATACTTCCACTTCTTCCTTCCTGTGGAACTCCGCTAATATATCCAACCACTCGATCACCCTTCTCGTTAGGTGCACCGGGTCTGTCCTCTTGGCATGCAGTACAAGCACGCATGCACAACCTCACCACGTTCTGTATCATCCCTAAACGGTGTATGAAAACGGTAAATGGATCGGCGGGACAGACCAAGATCGAAAAAGCCAGTGCTTTCCTCCAGACGAGGGTCACAGACTGCAGGACGCATCCATCCCCTTCTCGCCTCGTGCACTCTCACCACATACCGGCTGCTGCTTGCTGCACATCAATGATCGACGGGAGGCGAGATGCCGATGTGCAAGCAGATCCACCCGTCGCCCCTCAGCATGTGTATGTACACGTACCTGCCTTCACTAACACTGTGAACCGAAGGGATTCTTCCAATAGCATGCCACAACCATATTATACACCTTCTCTCCTTCCATTTTGGCAAACGCTCAGAGGACAGAGTAAGCGGTAACGCGACTTGATTGGCGGAATACAGCATCGGTGTTCGGGAACGGCGTTCCTAGTTGATTGCAGCGGCGCCGAGATAATGTTGTGCAACCGCAACCGCATTCCCGCTTTAGCCGCCCCTCGTTAGCGGCAGGACGCGGGAGCGTGGGCGATGCAGCGCGGGTCGTGGATCGTTGCAACGATTTGTTGGGCACCAATCTGTTCCTCGTGGAGGAAACGAAAAGCGAGTGCTTCCGGAGTACGGAGGTAGTCTATCATCTGCGAAGATAAGGTTGTGGGAGCTTCCAGAGGAGCGGTAGTCCTTCAAGTGAACTGGAACCTGGTTAACGCAAACGTTTGGCGGCTCGGTCACGGTAGAACCAGCCATCCAATTGCACATGGTCCCAAGAAGCTGAAAGGCTGGAGGTAATGTACCCCGCAGTTCGTATAGTCCTTGCACAATGCATCGAGACGAGGTGCAGTCAAGCTTTCTTGCTCTGCCTTGGGAGGAGCAACAAGAGGTAATGGGAGAGCAAGAGGCTCGTTCGATAATCCTTGCAGGCGGCTAAAGGCCGCCCGCTTTGTCGCATGCTTTGCAATCCCATTACAGAAGAGGCTTGGAAACCTTATTCATTACAGCTGTGTAAAGACGTCTACACATCTGTAATACTACGTAATATCAGCAGTCTCCGTTCCCGTGTCGCCGCCACCACACACTCCAGCTCACGAATGGGACGCCAGAAGGCGACGGGAAGGCTGTGCAGAGCCTCAAAGCAAGCCCCAGCCGCGTGCGCCGTCCACTCATCCAGCGAGCCGGCAGCCGGCAGCTGATACAAGCAGCAAAAGCCCAGCCTCTCACTTCACACCTCAGATCTCGTGTCGTAGTGTTGATCCTGCAACATCACTCGGACCGGCCGTATCCGTAGCCGATGACACCTTCACAGCCACGCCGCCAGTGCCCCGTTCTTCGGACGTCTCATCACAAGCAAAAGGACGGACAACGCATCCCCTTCGGCGACCCGCCGGACCGACGACGACGACACTTCACCTATCATGCACTACTTCTTACTAACGACGACTGACCTCCGAAAAAAGTCGGGCACCCCGTCCCAACCCAACCCACGAAAATGCATGGCGGCGGCCGCCTAAAAATAGCGCCACACCACGGCACACCTGCTTGCTTGCCCGCACATCCCTACCCACCCACCTCCATGTGATCACTTCCTGCGCGCATGAACAAGAACGCGTCCTTTCCTTTCCTTTTTTTTTTTTTTTTCGCCACACCCACCTCCGACCGAGAACCCTCGTATTCCGACTCGTCCGACCGGCTATTATGCAAACCCTTGTTTGTGCCTCCCATTCTTCCGCCTACATTTGGCAGAGCCGCCCCTTAAACATGCAGCGAAGCCAAGCCTTGCTTTATTGTGCATGAAAAAAAAAAGCTGCTGCTTTGTATCCCCGTCCTTTTTTTTTTTCCTTAATCAATAGGACGAAGCGGAAACAATGCCGTGACGTCACACACTCTCCGTATCTTTCTTGCCGCAACCGCACGGGGGAGTGGAGCGAACGGGGTGGGTAGGAGGGGGCGACCTGGGTCGTGAACGGTGGGGGTGTGCGCCAACAACGCGACCCGACGACGGAGGGTGATCATCACGACATATTCTCCAGGTGCACAACTTGCCAAAGGAATGGACCCAAGCAACTGGGTGTCAGACGCAGAAAGCGTTTCGAGGATTTCCTAAAGGTTTCCTGTACACTTCATCGACGATGAGGTTGCGTGACACCGCTCTTTTGCATGTGAAGAAGTGGAAAGATGATGTGCAAAGAAGATGTGCAAAGAAGGTGATAGGCAATACATACACGTCAACCCTAAAGATAGAGCAACTGACATTACTGAGTAATTACTTGGTTCTCAAGACCTCCCGCATTCCTCGCCCAAAGAGCATTCCAAAGCAAAATATAATAGTTGATTCCCCGCTCCATATGCACAAGTGACCCCTCCTCCATTCCCATGAAAGAAATAATTTTCCCAAAATTATGCAACGCCTGACTAAAAGACTAGAATCTCTGCTAATATCCGCACGTTGAAAAATGAAGGAGTGGACTTCTGCGCCTCCTGTCGAAACCCCCCCCAAAAAAAAAGATAACATCGAGTTTCCTTCTAATTCATCCCACGCAAGAGAGAGCGCAGAATAGATTAGTTTGCGTACGTGATACCCTGGCACTATAGATTCAAAGTTGCGAAATAGAGCCAATCCTCGACTCGTGACTTTTTGGCCGTTTCCCTTGGTCGAACGCTTCAATGTAAAAGAGCAAAGGAAAACGCGTTTACATGTTCGCCAGCTCGTTATCGATCATCTGGTCCAAGAAGACCCTCCGCTCACCGCTCAGCTGTGTCTGCAACCGTTGCTCAGTGAGAGCCTTCAGCTGCTTCTTCGTAACGTTGTCCAAGTCGACGTCTGCCAGACAGTCGCGGATAGCGCTGACAATCTGGTCATCCGACGGGCCGCTAGACGTGCTGCGGAAGTCCATGTTGCTGGCAGGCCTGCTCTGGGACAGGGGGCTGCGCTGGCGCGATGCGTTGTATGGCGAGTGCGGCGTGTTGAGCAGGTGGTCATTGGCCGAGAGTGAGTGCATCGATTGCCGTGCCTGGTGCTGGTTGGCGCCGTAAGGCGATGCGTTGTAAACGTCTGACATGTTACCCATCGACTGCAGACGGCTGTGTTGACCGCTACCTTGTTCAGGCTGGTCCCGGTAGCCACCGTAGCCCGAGTAGTTGCTCTGGCGGTTCTGCATCGCGTACGGTCCAGGAGACCGCGGGGGCATATGCATAGTACCACGCTGGGCGTTGGCCAGAACGGTTGAAGCAGGCTTAACCGACGAGTAGACGGACTGCAAGTCGTTCAACTCATATGCCTCGTCCTCGTAGGGATTCATGCCCTTCTCAGGCGCAAGACCACGACGACCCGGAAGGTGATTTGCCATGGCGTAGTCGTCCCACCTCTGGAGCGGAATACTGCGCGGATCAAAGCCTTCATCCTCCTCAAGAGCAACGATCTGTTTCGTGCCCGTCTCACCGATGACAACACGCGTGTTTCCCCAAGAGAAGTCGTCTTGCTTCCAGAAGGAGTATACCGGAAGAATCAGGGAGTAGACGGGATAGGCCATGATGTAGATGATCATCCAGCCAACGTGCTGCCACTGCCGCTTAAGAATGAAGATGATTGCCTGTAGACCATACACGGCTGCAAGCATGATAACCGAAATCATTGGGAACGCGCCGTCCCGGGCAGCAACCTTGTAGATCAGGTAGACCAAGTAGGCGCAGGTAGCGGGGAGAATGATGGTACCAAAGAGATCGATGAAGACGACGAAACGCATGGAGAAACAACAGAAGCCACAGAGATCCTTGAGCCAAACAAGTTCAGCCAAGTTGTGGATGGTCGAGTTAATCCAACGACGTCTCTGAGAAAGTAAAATGCTGAAGGTTTCAGGCGCTGCCGTCTGGGCGTAGGCATCCGGAACGAACTTGAAAGACATGGCCGGGAAGTGCTTGGTCATGATGGTTGTGAGATAACGATCCTCACCAAGAGAGAGCAGGTTTTTCTTGTGGAGTGTATCAACGTCGCAGTCGGAATAGTCACCAATAACCTTGTCAGAAATGATCAAAGGCTTGCCCTTGTCTGCGGTTCGTAACCGGTACATGGAGAAACTAGAGAGGTTGTTAGCCATTGCGCTGTGGAATTGGACATGTATTGCGCGACTTACCATCCGGGCAAACAGGTGACACTGCCGAACAAACTTTCGAAAGCCTTGGCCAAGTGATGAGAGATGTAGTACTCGTAGACCTGGATCATAGTCCACCAACTTTGGTCCTCGTTCTCCAGGCTGGTCTCACCGCATATGCCAATAATCTTGGAGTCGTTGGAACAGCTAGCGACAAGGCGGTTGAGAGAATCTTCTCTGACCATAGTATCGGCGTCGACCATGAGGACATACTCGTAAAGTTCGGGGTCCACACCAATGATGTTGTTGACTTGATGGAACATCTCCAGCTCAAGGGGAGACATGGGAGCACGATGATGAACGCGGTTAAGGAATTGCATGAGGAGAATCTGAGAGTCACGCTTGCCACGGTTTCCAGGCTTCGACTTCTTTTGTTCAGACTCCTTGCCGACCTTGACGACGACGAGGTAGGGCACGACGTTACCCTCATATTCGTAGAGACCGGAGTAGACCTTGCCGTAGTTGAGCTGCTCGGCGCTACGGCCGACAGACTTGAAGGGGAGAGCAGGCGGGTCGACCTTGGGGTCAACACCGAGAATGTCCAGAACAATCTTGGGAGTAGGTCTGTCGTTGCCACCACCGACAATCATACCATCGCAAATGACGCAAATGAGCTTGCGCTTGTTGTCGTAGGCCAGGGCGGTCAATGAATCGAGACCCTTTCGAAGCTGGTCTTCTCCCTCGGTGTAGGCAGGCACCTGACAGATGACGAACTTGTCTTGAGCTGCTGGTCGTCGCTTGGATCCAAATTGCAGCGCAGCCAAGAACTTGACTACAATGACAGTGCAAAGAATGATCGTGAAAGCCAGTAGGATGTAGTTGTTGACTTGACAGCGAGCCGATTGCCGGAAGTCCGTTTCTCCCACATAGAACAAGTTCTCCAGACACTGCATATTGGGCAAGCGAATACTCTCGTCCAGCGCATTCCAGTCATCCGTGACGTCTAGACCGGGATTGTTTTGGAAAAGGTTTTCGACTTTGCTATCCAGATACTCGTAGGTTGAGTCCCCATTGTACGTGTCCTGGGTGTAAAAGTAATTCGTCAAGTCGTATACTTTGTCGTCGATAATCACCCATTGCCGACCGATGTTGTCACCTTGCTTCTTGACCTTGGCTGTGTCATACACGAGTGCTCCCTTGTAGTATTCTTTCATCTTTGGGAGGAATTTCTTGGTGTACCAGTCGTCCTGGTGCAGAGCAGTGTTGACGTCGGCTTGGTTGCGTTCGCCCGACGTGTGGACGGCCTGAGGGCTGTCGGTCGTAGCAGACGTGTCGTTGAACATAAGGGTACCAATTGTGTCGTTGATCTTGAGGTTGGGACACGCAAGAGCAATAGGCGGGACGATGTAAGCATCAAGGTTCTTCCCCATCAAAGGCTCCATGAGGGCGTCAGTGACATCGTAGCCGTCGCGGTCACTGTGCTGGATTTTCCAGAACTTCGAAATGTCGTAGACTTTACCGTGGTGGCTGACATAGAAATCGTCCTTGCCTTGGTGGGTACTGACTTCCTTTTCATTCCAAGCCTTGTCGAAGTTGGGGCAAAGAAGCCTTCCAAACTCGATAATGTAGAAGACGATGAGTGCGTTCATGAAAGCAATGATAAGACAGAGGACAACCTTTTCTCTCCACGCCTGTCTGACGTCGGGGCGCTTCATCCGGCCAACATGCGAAAGGAGGAAGGACGGAATCCAGAAAGTGACAGCCCAAGTGAAAGCAACCCACGCACGCCGGGAAGCGGAGATGGGCTGTTCCGTGACGACCTTGTTGTCACCAATCTCTTCATCGCCGTAGTAGGTGACACCATGCTTGTCGTCGCCCTTGTTTCCGAGACCGTAGTCACCGCGGCTGAGGTTGCCGTGTCCGGATATAGCTGTCTGCGCAATCGACCGAGCATCCGCATTGCTACGGGGACCTTGGTGTATAGAAGGCTGCACTGAGAGCAAGTTGTCCTTGCTGCCCTGCAGAGTGATTTCGTCTCCGCCATACTGCGGCTGGCCGAAAAAGCCACTACCGAGGCTGGGTTGATTGACCATGTAGCCGCCGTCGAGGACGCCAGCACCCATCATTCCGCCCATGGCACCCATTCCGCCCATCATGTCAGCATCCGGGGCTTTCATGTCGCGCATGCTCTCGGCTTCCCACCAAGCGCCTTCGCGGATCCACACGCGCTCGGTGCCAAGAATGACTTCGCCGTTGCTCCATCCACGCTCGAGCACCCAGCTTTCGACACCTTCACGGCCATCGGAGCAACCGAGTGGCGCGTATCTCTGGACAAACTCCTCGTAGTCGAAATCAGCAGTGAAATCGAGGTTGCGGTTGCGACGGTTAGCCCACTCAGGAAGGCGCCACGAGCGCAGCTGGCGGGAGACGGAGGCTGCGGACCAGCCAGGGGCTGGCGCAGCACCGGACAGAGTAGCAGGTCCATCGTCAGTGGGGTGAAGCGCAAGATGGAACCAGACTCTGCTACTGCTAATAACAATAGGGAGGTCGAACCTGCCGGTCTTGCCCAACACCACTCCTTGTCCAGAGATGGGAAGAAGTAGCTGCTTGAGGAAGCTGTCCTCCTCCGCTTCATAGCCAACCTTCTCGAGGACTGCCTGCCTGGTATCACGCTCTTGCTCGAGTTCGCGGCTTGCCGCGCCAGTCGTGATGCCCAGATCGGCTTCGCACTCGGAAACAGCCGCAGTCATCTCACGAAGGACGGACGAGCCGGCTGGTTCCATGGGGACGCCGTCCTCCTTCATTTCCGCGTTAATTCCCTCCGAGTCGTCAAAGACGGTGCGCATAGTCACTGCCTTGCCAATGGCGTTTGAGGGAATCTCGACGACGGTGATGCAGACAGAGTCGCTATCATCATCTCCGGAGTCGGGGGTTTGTGCGCCAGAGTGATCAACATCGCTATTGCTGGAAGAACCTGTGTTCTTGATGCCGCGGATCTCCAGGCGGATAGTTTCGTTGGCCTTTGCAACAACCCAGTCAACGATAGCTTCATACAGGCCACCAAGGAGCACCTGACGCTCTACGGTGTCGAGCTTCTTCTTCAGCACCTCCGGGTTGATGTCAAGAAGATCGGCAAAATCCAGGGAAACACCGTCGAGGACTTCCTCATCGACGAGGAAACCAAGGGTGTCGCCGAGTTTCAAAACAGCAGCCAATGCTGAAAGAAGGTTGCGCAGGCTCTGACCTCTGATGCCAATTTGCTTCAAGTTCTCGCGCCAGTCTTCCGCTGCTGCCGCGTCATCGGCAGTCGGTATATATGACGGCGGGAAATATGTACCCGACTTCTTGAGGAGCTCGTAGTCGGAGAGGGGCTTCAGTTCGAGCGTCTCCTTCTCCTTCTGGGAGGCGGCGTTGGAGTTGAGGTAGTAAAAGACATCGAAAGCGCGATATCCGGCCTGAGACGGGACGTCGATCAGACCAAGCTTGGTGTCGACGCCAGAAGTTGACAAGGCGAGGGTTGCGCCGGTTATGGAGCCCTCGAGGTTCAGTGAAAAGGTGGCAGCGAGAGACGAGTGGCGAGGGAAGGACGAGTTCTGTGGCGTCACGCAGTGGGTGAAAGCGCGAAGCACATTAAGGGAAGTGTAGAAGCTAGAAGGAACAGAGAGGGGCAGGGCGGAAACGAAGGGCGCAAGCAGCGATGGTGTCGATTCGTGCAGAGAGCTGAGGAGCGGTGTTAGCGAAAAGTAGCGATTGAATGTTTTGAGGTTCACTTACCCCAACACGATGCAGCCATCTTCTGCTCGCCGACGGGCGTGTTCCCAGGCCTTGCGCCCGAGTTCCACGTCCACGGTTCCTCCAAAGCGTCCGTCCGGGCCGACCTCTCCGGCGGTTACCCAAGTGTTGACGACCAGGCTCGTGCTGGCCTCGAGGTAGTAGGGCTCGCGCTGGGCGTAGGCCGTGTGCAAGGCATTGAGCAGGGTGCTCGTCGAGACCTGGTGCGACGCGGGATTGTGTCCCGGCCGCGGGGTCGAGTTCGACAAGGTTGAAAATGTCGACTGGCGGTTGTAGGCCGCCATGGCGTTTGGCCTGCGGGACGGGGATGGAGGCTCGGGGCCGTACGCTGTCGAGATATGGGGTGGAGTGGTGGATGGGAACAGCGGTGGATTGGTTCAGCAGAACCGTTGCTTCGATGCGCAAGACAGCAGGTCAGGCAAGTCGTGGCATCAAAATGTAGCGACGGTGGGAGTGCTTGTTCGATCGTCGGCGCTGCAGGCCCACGGAGTGGCAGGAGCGGAGCAAAGGCGAGAGTGGGAAAATCACAAAACGAAGGGCGTGAACGACCGTGGAATGGGGATTGACGGCGCAGGGAGGGCTGTAGAGACACAGAAGAGCCGCAGCAAAGGCGAATGGTGGTGTTCAGCGCAACGGTCTCGCCGGGGCGGACGAGAAGCAAGAGGCCGGCCACAAGAGGGTAGGTGGATCTCACGCCCCCTGTGACATCCCGAGTCTAAACTTAGTACGAAGGCCGGCCTAGCGCAGGACAAACACGAGCCCATCGCGTCACTCAATTCAAAACATTCACGCGTAATGAATTATTATATACGCCTCTGTACGTGAGACTCATGGACTCTGGCCTCACCGTGCTGTGACGCGTCGCTGCACATCGTGATCTGCATGCTCTCCCGCCCCCGGTGTCGAGTTGCCAGGGTGAGAGGATTGGCCGAGTGGCGGCAAATAGGCGGTGGATGTGTAGGAGCCAGAGACACCGACCGTGCAGGCCGGCGGTGTCATCGGACTGAGGGATTTTGCTGCTGCCATTGCGCTGCCTGCCGCCCAAAGGAGAAGAGAGGTTGGGCGCCCATCCATGATCGTGATCGTGAGCGGCTGGTAGCGCTGGGGGGGTGGGAAGATGATCGGCTTCCCCAGGTTTCTGCTTTTGGTTGCTGACCGTCGCTCTTTACCGTAGCTTAATTTACGGAATTTCAGCGGCGCATGAAATAATACCGCTCACCTGGCTGGCCAGCGGCAGGTTGCGACAGCCCGTGATTCTCGTGTGGCCCGACGGTCACCACGCTATTCTTAGCTTTAAGCAGCGATAGGGGGCACCAATACGATCCGCCCCGCCCTAGCATGCATTGGCAGCATGTTTCGCCTCTCTATCCTTGGACGCCCGACCGATCTTCTCAACACCACCGTCCGCCGTACCTCCAGCCACGGCTTTTGACCTTTCGTTTGCTTTGGTTGTGCTCTTCATTCCTCTCGTTCCACTCTCGCTTCAAGACCGAGTGCATTCCTCACGCGCCCGCCTCCCCGCTACCGCTGAACCTCGATATTTTTCAAACCACCCATCTCCAGCGCCCGCCCGAGCACCTATCACCTAGTCCCGCCCGCCCGTTTTCGGGGACGAGGCCGCAACCATGGCGCTCAACTCTATGGGCAGCAACGCCCAGTATGCCCAGGCGTCCCTACCGTCGCTACCCGCACACCTGCAGTCCGACACCCACTTGACTGCCCACCTGGCCAGCCGCTTCCATTCGCACCTCCCCACCGCCCAGCTATCGTCGCATGCCATTATTTCGCTGAACACCTACACCTCGTCTGCCCGTGGTCCCGATGGCGGAAGAGAGGGCAGCGCCATGGGTGCCACCCAGGACCTGGCAAAGCGCGCCTTCGCCAGGCTTGGCCACCGCAGCGAGAACCAAGCTATTGTTTTCCTGTAAGTATTGCCGCTCAAAGCGCCATTGGCTGCCTTGACCACCCGTCTAACTTTTTTTCTTTCTAGCGGTGAATCGGGCTCCGGGAAGACGACGCTCCGCTGTCATCTTCTCTCTGCGCTTCTCTCCTATTCTTCCACGCCGCTTTCCGCCAAGCTGTCATATGCCTCTTTCGTCTTCGATTCCCTGACTAGCACCAAATCTCTCACCACCCCCATTGCATCCAAGGCCGGTCTCTTCCTCGAACTTCAATATGACACAACTTCTTCTACACATCCCACCTTGATCGGTGGCAAGATTCTCGACCACAGGCTCGAGCGTAGTAGAATTGCAGCCGTCCCAACCGGCGAGAGGAGTTTCCACGTTCTCTATTACCTGCTTGCGGGCACAAGCGCGGCAGAGAAGGAGCATCTTGGTCTCAATGTTGGTATGAGCGAGGCTGGAAGCAGAATCTCAAGCGGCGGCATGAAGCGATGGAGGTATCTGGGCCACCCGACTCAGATGAAGGTTGGCGTCAACGACACCGATGGATTCCAGCAATTCAAAAACGCTTTGAGGAAGCTGGAATTCCCCCGCAGTGACATCGCCGAGATCTGCCAGATTCTTGCCGCAATTCTGCACATTGGAGAGCTCGACTTCATCACCGGGAAGTCTACAACTCCTACCGGTGATGACAGCGGTGGCTACTCTCACGAGGGTGGAGAAGATGTCACTGTTGTAAAGAACAAGGGTGCTCTCGCCATCGTTGCCGCTTTCCTGGGTGTTGCCCAGGAAGACCTGGAAATCAGCTTGGGATACAAGTCCAAGACTTTACACCGTGAGCGTGTAACAGTCATGTTAGATCCCAAGGGTGCTCGTCAGAATGCCGACGAGCTTGCGCGGACCTTGTACTCGCTGCTTGTCGCGTACGTCATGGAGACTGTTAACCAGAGAATTTGTGCAATGGAGGAGTCCGTTGCAAACACCATCTCCGTTGTCGACTTCCCTGGTTTCCAGCAGGTCTCGTCCACTGGATCCGTCCTCGATCAACTGCTGAACAACGTTGCTTCCGAGTGTTTCTACAACTACGCTTTGCAGAACTTTTTCGAGAAGCAGGAGGAATTCCTCTCGGCTGAGGAGGTCAGCATTCCTCAGACCAGCTACTTCGACAACTCAGATGCGGTCAAGGGTTTGCTCAAGCCCGGCATTGGTCTTCTCAGTATTCTTGACGACCAGATGAGACGCGGCAAGACGGATACGCAGTTCCTGGAGGCGTTGAGAAAGCGTTTCAGCAACAAGAACCCCGCCATTCTCCCTGGCAGTACGACGATGGTTGTGCCAGGCAGCAACTTTGCCACACACAACGCCTCCGCATCCTTCACGGTCAAGCATTTCGCTGGCGAGGTCGACTATCCCGTAGAGGGCTTGCTAGAGGAGAACGGCGACATCATATCTGGTGATCTGCTGAACCTCATAAATAACACTCGGAGCGATTTCGTCCGGGAGCTTTTCCACCAGGAAGCCCTCAACACCGTCGTCCACCCCAAGGAGAGGACTGCTGTTGTGCAAGCCTCAGTCAGCTCTAAGCCTACGCGCATGCCTAGCATGGCGAAGAGAAAGGGCGATCGTCCGGCGCGCTTTGCTTCAGTCAGGAAGCCTGCTGAGGATTCCGATGACGACGCTCGCAGTGAAGTGTCTCGGACTAACAAGCGCAAAGCAGCTGCCGGCAAGCAAGCTGGTGCCTCCGGACAGTTCCTGGTCTCCCTCGAGAACATCACAAAGTCCATTGCCGTTTCGGATACAAACCCTTACTTTGTGTTCTGCATGAAGCCCAACGATCGCCGAATCGCAAACCAATTCGACAGCAAATGTGTTCGGTCCCAAATCCAAACTCTTGGCATCGCGGAGATTAGCCAGCGTCTTCGCAATGCCGATTTCAGCATTTTCCTTCCTTTCAACGAATTCCTCGGTATGGCGGAAGCCGACACCGTCGTTGTTGCAAGTGAACGCGAGAGGTGTGAAATGATGTTGGACGAAAAGGGCTGGGCATCGAACGAAGCGCGGGTCGGTGCCACTGGAGTCTTCATCAGTGAACGCTGTTGGCTAGAGATAGCCAATATTCCTGACGTTGTTGCGGTAGGTGGTAGCCGCTACATGGGTGGGGACCTGGAGGGAGAGGGCGGAGATGGCTTGCTCACTCCGGCCGACGCAACGAGAGGCTACGGCGATTCTCGAAGCAACTTGATCGGGTCTCAGAGTGCATCTCCCGGCCACATGTACCACGATGATAAAGCCAGTTACTTCGGTAGCCGCGAACTCGACGCTCGTTCTGAGGCTGGAGCATCAGCCATCAACGGCGGCGACATGTTCCGCAACCTTGAGACTCGCGAGCAAATGGCTGAAAAGGGCAACGAGATCAAGATGGAAGAAGTCGAGATGCACAAGGACTCTGGAAGCCGTAAGAGATGGATGTTCTTCGTCATGTGCCTGACCTTTTTCATACCTGATTGGGCCATCAGGAAGATTGGCAGAATTCCCCGCCCTGACGTCCGGACGGCCTGGAGAGAAAAACTGGCCATCAACATGCTCATCTGGCTGTTGTGCGCAGTGGTCATTTTTTTCATGATTGGTATCCCTGCGCTCATTTGCCCGACTCAGCACGTCTACTCCTCGGCTGAGCTCACGAGCTACAACGGGAAGAACGGCGAGGGTTCGTACATTGCCATTCGTGGCATCGTATACGACCTTGCCGCCTTTATCCCAGTCCACTACCCTTCTATCGTCGCCGTCAAATCGTTGAAGAAGTACGCAGGCAAGGATGCCACGAACCTCTTCCCGGTCCAGGTTTCGGCGCTCTGCAACGGCAAGGACGGCACCATCGACCCCTCGGTTCAACTTGATTACAAGAAAAACAACTATTCGAGCTCAGACAACTCGGTCAGCACAGAAGACGATAACGCCAAGTACCACGACTTCAGGTGGGCTACCAACGATAGCCGACCTGATTGGTGGTGGGAGCAGCAGACTTTCCTCAAGGCCAACTACATGAAGGGTCGTGTTGGATACACATCCCAATACGTCAAGACTCTCGCTAAAAAGCAGAACTCGATTGCGATCCTGAACAACAAGGTCTACGACTTCACAGCTTACATGGCTGGTGGACGTGATCCTCAATTCCCCTGGTATTACAACAACTCAAAGACTGGCATTGACTCGGACTTCATGGACGATGATACCGTGAACCTTTTCCAAACCAAGGCCGGAGAAGACATCACCAAGTACTGGGATGCTCTGCCGTACAACACGACCATGCGGAACAACATGCAAGGCTGCCTGGACTACCTCTTCTACGTTGGAGATGTAGACACTCGTAACTCGACCCGTTGCCAGTTCGCAACATGGCTTCTGCTTTCCATCTCCATTCTCCTGGTCACCGTCATCATCTTCAAGTTCTTGGCCGCGCTGCAGTTCTCAAAGAAGAACATGCCGGAAAACCTGGACAAATTCGTTATTTGCACGGTCCCCGTGTACACTGAAGATGAAGAGTCACTACGCCGTGCCATGGACTCTGCGGCACGTATGAAGTACGATGATAAGCGCAAGCTTCTCTTCATTGTCTGCGACGGTATGATTATCGGACAGGGCAACGATAGGCCTACGCCTAGAATCGTGCTTGACATTCTGGGCGTCTCTGAGGCTGTCGATCCCGAGCCTTTGAGCTTTGAGAGTTTGGGAGAGGGCATGAAGCAGCACAACATGGGTAAGGTCTACTCCGGGTTGTACGAGGTCCAGGGTCACATTGTTCCCTTCGTTGTGGTCGTCAAAGTCGGCAAGCCTTCCGAGGTCCAGAAGCCTGGTAACCGTGGCAAGCGCGACTCCCAAATGATTCTCATGCGCTTCCTCAACCGTGTCCACTACAACCTGCCCATGGCGCCGCTGGAACTCGAAATGCATCACCAGATACGAAACATCATCGGAGTCAATCCAACCTTCTACGAATTCATGATGCAGATCGATGCCGATACGGTCGTTGCCCCGGATTCCGCCACTCGATTCATCGCCGCCTTCCTGCACGATACTCGTCTCATCGCCGTCTGTGGTGAGACGGCACTCAGCAACGCCAAGTCCTCGTTGGTTACCATGATGCAGGTCTACGAATACTACATCTCGCATAACCTCACCAAGGCTTTCGAATCCCTCTTTGGTTCCGTCACATGTTTGCCTGGTTGTTTCTCCATGTACCGCATCCGCGCTGCCGAGACTGGAAAGCCCCTTTTCGTCAGCAAGGAAGTCGTCGAAAACTACGCTGTGAACCGCGTCGATACGCTTCACATGAAGAACCTGCTGCATCTTGGCGAGGACAGATATTTGACCACGCTCCTGCTCAAGCACCACTCCTCATTCAAGACGAAGTACATTATGCGCGCTCATGCCTGGACCATTGCCCCAGACAGCTTTGCCGTCTTCCTCTCGCAACGTCGTCGCTGGATCAACTCAACGGTGCACAACCTCATGGAGCTCATCCCGCTGCAACAACTCTGCGGTTTCTGCTGCTTCAGTATGAGATTCGTCGTGTTCTTGGACTTGCTCTCAACAATCGTCCAGCCTGTTATCATCGGATACCTCGTCTACATGATCGTGCTAGTGGCAATGTCGCCTGATACCGTGCCGATCATGACCTTCATTCTTCTCGGTGCCATCTACGGTCTTCAGGCTATCATCTTCATCGTGCGCCGCAAGTGGGAGATGATTGGTTGGATGGTCATCTATATTGTTGCCACTCCTGTCTTTGCTTTCGGCCTGCCGCTGTATTCCTTTTGGCACATGGACGATTTCTCGTGGGGTAACACGCGTGTCGTCACGGGTGAAAAGGGCCAGAAGGTTGTCATCTCGGATGAAGGCAAATTCGACCCCAACAGCATCCCGAAGAAGAAGTGGGAGGAGTACCAAGCCGAGCTTTGGGAGGCTCAAACCCAGCGGGACGACCGCTCCGAGATCTCGGGCATGTCTTATGGCACCAAGTCTTACTGGGGTGGAAACGCTGGAGCCGGCTCGGAATACGGCGGCTACCCGCCCTCTCGCCCCATGTCCCATCTCGAACCTCCACGCCACGGCAACAACTCCCGTCTCTCGCTTGCGTATTCCAACTACGGTGGCGGCTACAGTGACGGCATGGAGATGGCAGACATGCACGGCGCTCTGCCTAACGAGGACGCACTACTTTCCGAGATCAGAAATATCTTGAGCACGGCAGACTTGATGAGCGTGACCAAGAAGAGCATCAAGGCGGAGCTGGAGCGCAGATTTGGCGTCAACTTGGATGCAAAGAGGCAGTTCATTAGCAGTAAGTTCCTCCACCTTCCTCGGATGTTCCCAAACAGAGTACTAACAACCTTTTTCACAGGTGCCACGGAGGCTATTTTGAGTGGCCAGATGTAAAATCTCAGCTCGCTGCGAAAACGATCTTGAGACTTCCTCTTTTCCAAGTTTTAATGCATAGCCGCGATAAAAAGGACGATGATTTTTGCTTTTGGGTTTTTCTCTTTTTGGGCGACGAAGTTTTAATGGGAGCATAGCAAATCTATTTTATATATTTTTCCTTTGCCGTTGGCCGAATAAAATCGAGAAGATCGTTTGAAGGCCTTATTTTTTCAAATCCTTTCTTTCTAGCGAGTTGGATGCGGAGTCTTCCACTTGTTTTTGTAATAAAAATGCGTCAGTCAGTCAGGGTTTTTTCTTTCTTTTTTGGTATCAATATTGTTAGCATCTAGCAGCAACCACCTAAGTACCATTTTCCACATGTTCGTTGTTTTCCTGTTGGGGGTACTTGGCGTTGTGTTGGGCGGGAATGATGGATGGATGGATGGATGGATGGGAGGTCCGTTAGTCATCGTCGTTCCTTCATTTAGCATGCATTACTATTGTAGCCTGCTCGCTTGATTTGCTTTTACACTGTGGTGAGTTCAATTGGTTGAGTGGTTGTAATATCGTGCGTTGCATTTCCATGCTTTCCTCTCGTTCTTTCTTTCTTTCTCTCGTCCATTCATTGTAGTTTGGAACCCTTGATGTTTGCCATGAGAAAACGTGAACTTTGCGTGTAACTATTCTTTTGATGGATGATGGGAGAGGAGTCCTGCGGCATGGCGTGAGACGTTGGGAGTCACTGGATGATCGTGTTTCTTCGTAGGATCGGATTGGCGTTGCATCGCTCGTTCTCAGACGTGGTTTTCGAGTGTGATCAGCTTGGTATTGGCTTCAGCGGTTACGACGTGTGCTTACGTGGGACTTCTTTCTAAAGTGACATGACACGATATTGGTGAAGCAGGGGGTGCTGACTGAGGATGAGGTGGGAATCTTGTAAGCTGATGGATGCGCTTTGTCAGGAAGTGGGCTGAGATATAGAAGTAGAGTTAGTGTCGTGAGAACGTGCAGGAAATGAAGCGTCGTTGCATGAGATCATACAATCTCACCATAGAGACAGTGTTAATCAGTAAGGTGCTTGCACAGGCCACCAAAGACCGTCATGACTAATTCCAGGGTCAGAGGAGTCAGTGATTAGCTGGAAGTAGGAGCGATGTCTCCAAATTTGCTCCTTTGATTCAAAACACTAGGCGGTTTCTATGCGTCCCTTTCAACCACTGAAATGAGAGGTTGTAGCAGAGTGCCGCTTTTCATTGGCCACTAAGTACTCGCTTCAATGACAGCGAGTTATAGCTGCGCGGTTCTAAAGGTACACATTTCTCGTTCAACGTTCCTGAGCAGATTCCCATACGTACGTCGTAGTTTGTTAAGGAAGCTGTTGACAGTTGTCTATAGAACAGCTACTAAGAGCAGATTTGAATAAGATACACAGCCAAGAAGACGGTTTTCCACGCAGAGATCAATCTCGGGTTTGTACAGGCGAGATCTCAGAAAGTGGCGGTGACGAGAAGTAGCCATGAGGTTGCTTCAGAGCCATCTTAGCAATCTGTAAAACGATCGTATTGGCCATTCCACGAGGCAATTGCCATGACGAATAAAAATGGGTTGCATCCATCTGGCCTCAAGTGAACGCAAAGCAGCGTACTTTTATTGCATTCCTGTTTCCTTTGTTTAGGAGAATGAATCTTTCCAATCCTCAGAAGGTTAAAAGATATAGATGAGAGTGCTCGTTACGGCGCATACTCCGCGCAAAACATTTCTGTTTGACGTATATACAATAAACGATGCGTGTGACCTGAGAATGCACCGTCATGAAGCTCACTTTCCATCTGAATATCGGCTATGCGCTGCTCTGCTCCTGCGGCCTCGTCATCCTCGCATGGTGGTGGCCGGTGCAACGCAGATTTTTGCTTCTGACACCAACGTGTATAGCCTGTCTCTGGACCATCTGCCGCAACCATCCCGGGCGATACTTGCCGCGGGAGTTGACTTCCCTCGTGTGCCGTGAACAGACAAAGGAGTAAAAGCTCGTACCGCTTTCGGATATCCCTTAGCTTCTCCAGGGTGTTTGGAACATTTTGGTCCCGAACACCAAGCGGATGGAAATTGCCATTGCCACCTCAGACAACCTATCAATGAGAGATGGTGTGACGATAGCTGGCATCGCTTATTTTGGGGGACAGTCGCTTGGTTGCCTGGTCTGCCCTTTTCCTCTTTTCCTGATTGCTGGCAAGGGCTAAAGATGTTTGAGATCTGTATACGGCTAGAAGCACAAGAAAATTGCCTTCCATGGGCGCTGGATAACAATCTCAGCCTTTGCGTTGTGTTAACCTGAACCACAAACATCAACAGCCCCACGAAAGCTCTTCCCAAGAGCAAAGGAGATGAAAAGAGGTCAGGTCTCGTAGGACAAGAGCCAGTTCAGTAGCAGCAGTTGTGGAGACGGTTGAGGGTATCCCCGGTTGATGGAATAGACGTTTTGTGTGTAGAGGTGCGTGTTTGATTGTCCAAGTACAAGCCCTACGACTAAAGAGGAGAGATAAACAGAATTACCGACAAAGCAGGGGGAAAAAGTCTCCCTTTTTATAAACGCCATGTTGTAGAAAAAACTACAGAAGAGAGAAATGTGCTACTGATCCCATCCACCCAGAGGCATCCCCTCGCACGGAGCAGCAAACTTTTTATACTTCATCATCTGCTCGTTTTGTCATTCCCCTCCCTCCATCTAAGGAATATCAAACAGCGGCTTCAACTTCTTGATCAGCGCCCACTCATCCATGCTGACATCGTTCCTGTAGAACTCCTTGAGCGTGTCGATGCTCTTTCGCGAGATCAAGCTGTACAGAATGTCCTTCTCCTCGAGGTGGCGGCCATACAGCGGCTGGTTGGGGCCCTCGATCTTGACAGCCACCGAGGGCTGGCCCTTCTTGCACACGGCAATCTGCTTGTGGTCGCGCTCGATCGACTGCACACGGCCCATGTTGATGACTTCCTTCTGCTTGGTGATGGGGTTCTCCTTGATGGCGCAGATGGGCGTGAGGAGCTTGAGGTTGCCCTCGATGACGTCGACACCGACGACAATGGGGTCCTTCTTGTTGAAAACAGCCACGGGGCGGAGCACGCACGGGAAGACGGCGAGCAGCTTGCTCTCCTCCTTGCGCTGCTCCTCGAGCTCCTTCATGTGTGCTGTGAAGGAATCGAACAGGTGGTAGATGATGTCGGCCTCGAAGATCTTGATGCCAGCCTGCTCGGCGTACTCGCGCGCCTCCTTGTCGACGCGGACGTCGAAGCAGAGCATGACGGCGTACTCCTTGGCCTTTTCGAGCATAACACCACACTGCATGATGTCACGCTTGAAGACAGGTCCGATCGAGATGTTGGCCACCGGAATCTTGGACGCCCGCAGGAACTCGAGAAGGGCTTCGAGCGAACCCAGGGTTGATGCCTGGACACTGACACCGCGACCAGTCTTGGAGATACGGGACAGCAGGTTTTCAAGATCACCCATGACCTAGTAATTGTTAGTATTCTTTCCGGAAACAGCCTGTGTGGGAAGTAGAGCTTACCTCTTCCTCAAGATCCTCCTCATCGTCATCAGGGCCCACGACCATGAGACGCGAACCGGCAACAGCCGTGTCAAGGCCATCAGCAGAGATCTTGACACCCATGGCAGCCTTGATCTCCTTGTTGTGGACGTACACCGACTTGACACGCAGTTCCTTCATCTCGGCCGGTGTCAACAACGCTCGAATATTCGTTGTAATCGGGCCTTGAGTTCCGCACAACACGATCCTGTCACCCTCGTGCAGCACACCGTTGGACAGAATAACATCGATGGTGGTACCAAGACCTTCGACAACCTTGACCTCGAGAACCGTCGCCTCGACCTCAGAGAGGTACATCAGGCTGTTGGTCATACGCTCCTGGGTCAGGGTGGTGATGAGTCTGAGCATGTCGGGGATACCCTCGCCCGTGTGGGCCGAGGTAGGCACAAGAGAAACGTAGCGGGCCATGGACTTGTTCTCGTAGAAGAGCTCCGCGTTGAACCCCTGCTCGGCGAAGGCCACCTTGGTCTTCTCGAGACGGTCCTTGAACTCGTTCTGCACCGCCTTGTTCTGGAAAGACAAACTCTCGCGGAAGCCGTTGTTGTCGATCTTCTTCCAGCCGTAAAGACGGTCAATCTTGTTCAGGGCGACGATGAAAGGAGTCTTCTTGTCGCGCAGCAGTCTCATGGATTCAAGCGTCTGGGGCTCGAGGCCGTGCATGATATCGACAACGAGAATGGCGATGTTGCAGAGGGACGAACCACGAGAACGGAGGTTGGTGAAAGACTCGTGACCAGGTGTGTCGATGACCAGAAGACCGGGGATCTTGAACTCGAAGTTGCCATCCTTGTTGACGACGTTTGTCTTCTTCTTGAGCGCATCGACAGGGAAGTAGGTGGCACCAATCTGCTGCGTGATACCACCGGCTTCGCCTTCCTGAACGTTGGTCTGACGAATCTTGTCGAGCAACTTCGTCTTACCAGTATCGACGTGACCGAGAATGCAGCAAATAGGAGAACGGAGGTCCTCCTTTGACCGAGCAGCCAGCGCAGCCTCGTGCTGTGCCTTGCGGCGCTCAGCAGCCGCAGCCTTGCGAGCCGCCTCAGCCTTCTCTGTGGCAGTCCTCTCCTCCTCGTCCGAAGAATCTTCTTCGGAATCTTCTTCGGACTCCGACTCAGAATCGTCTGTCGCGGGCTTCTTGCCATTGGCCGCAGGCTTGCCATTTGCAGCAGTCTCCTCGTCGTCGTCGGTCTCAGCATCCCAGCTATCCTTGACCCCCTCCAAGTTACCGGTCTCTTCCTTCTCGGCCATGGCCTCCCAGTCGTCCAGATCGTCGTCCGCGTCCTCGGCCTTCTTAGCCTCTGCATCCTTACGGGCCTTCTCAGCCTCGGCAGCAGCCTTCGCTGCTTGCTCCTCGGCCAGCTTCAGCTCCTCGAGCTTCTTGCGTGCCTCTTCCTCGGCCTTTTCGTCGACCTTGGGCGCCTCAGGAGCGGCCTTCTTACCCTTCTTCTTCTTGTCATACGAAGGCTTCTTCTTGGCCTCAGGCTCCTGCAGACCGGCCACCTTGGCGCCGCTTTCGATCATCTGCTTCACGCGGAGCTGGGCCTGGGCCTGGGCTTCCTTCTGGGCCTTGGTCAGGTACTTGCCCTCACGCTTGAGCTGCTCAATCTTCTCCTTCTCCTTCTGCTTCTTTGCAGCCCTGGCCGCAACTTTCTGTTTCTCCTCCTCTTCGAGCGCGCGCTCCTCTTCCTCGATGCGCTTCCTCTCCTCTTCAGCCAGGCGGGCCTGCTCCTCCTCGAGGCGCTTCCGCTCTTCCTGCTGCTTTTGAAGGGCGAGGAGCGCAGGGTTCAGCTTCTTCTTCTTGCCACCGGCCGCGGCCTTCTCGGGCTCCGGAGCAGGGGCGGCCTCCTTGACCTCGGCCTTTACGGGCTCAGCCTTTGGCGCACCAGCGGGAACAGCGGGCTTCTTCTTCGCCGCGTTCTCCTTCTTGCGCTGCTTCTCGCGCTCCTTCTTCTCACGCTCCTTCTCCTTCTTGGACTTCACGCGGCCGCCGCCCTCATCGTCGGAGCCGGCGGCGGCCGGCTCTTCCTCCTGCTTCTGCTTCTGCTGCTGCTGGGCCTTGCCGCCCTTGCCCTTCTTCACCGGCTGACCGAAGAGGTCGTCATCGTCCATGTTGGCCTCTTCGGGTGCCTTGGCCGCCAGGTCTTCGGCCGCATCCTGCTGCGGGGTCTGGGTGCCGGAGCCGGCGGTGGGATCCTCGCCCTCGACAAAGTCCTCGACCTTGCCCTTCTTCGCGCGCTTGCCCTTGTTCTTGCGCAGGGCGGCCATCAGACCGCCGCTGCCGCCTGTTGCGTCGTCCTCGGCGGCGCCATCTGCGGCGGCTTCTTCCTGCTTCGCGGCCTCGGTGGCGGCGGCTATCGGGTCGATGGTCTCGCCCAGCTCAGCCTCCCAGTCGTCCTGCTGGGCCTTCTTGCCGCCCTTCTTCTTCGGAGGCATTGTGTCTGGTGCCGGGTGTCGGTGGCGCGGTGGTGGTAGTGGAGCTCGTGGGCGGACGACGGCGTCGACGTCGTGGTGGGGTGGATGCTACGAGTTTTTGGGCGTAGCCGTAATCGAGAGCGTGCGTGCGGCGGGCGCAGGCAAGCTAAAGCTCTTTTCTCTGACGCTGAGGTCGGGAAAAGGCGACGGTGCCTCGGAGAAACGAGACACTGGGTGACTGGGTGGAGGAGAGTGTGAGTCGTGCACTCTGCGGCGTGTGGCAAGCCCCGGTGGTCCGACGGCTTTTAATAGTGGCGAGTGGGAATTTCTCGTGGGCGTGGTGACGGCAAGGTTGGTTGGAAGTGCCACAGTGCGCCCCAATTTGGCGGGGGTGCCTGACTCGCAATGTCAGTTTCGATTGCTGCCTCGCCCAAGGTTCTATGTCTTGGCTGTTTGTGGTATCAAAATTCTGAATTCAGTTCTGATTGTTTTCAGAGTCATGAAAATTGATGGTACTTCGCCCTAGAGTGTTGCAGGCCTTGTGTGGTGATTCAGGACCTGCATATTTCATCAATGCTGCTTTGTCTGGTCATTGGTATTCACGGATGTACAGCCTCTTTAACGTTGCATTGTCCTTTGCAAAAATGGCAGCGCAGCCATGATTTTCCTGTAATGATTTGCTGTCCTTGGGTTACGATATTCGCTAGTCTGGTCAAATGTCTGAGCAACTTCGTCTGCTTGCCTTTTAACGGTCATGACCACGTTAGTCCGATAATTGAGCGCATCTTGCTGAAGGGTGGTACATTTTTCCGTTTATGACTTGCTCCAGTCAACGCTACAGTGGTGAGAACACAAACATCGCCGGAGCAACCCAATCAAAAGATTCCCACATGGTATGATACAAATGTTGCGCGTAAGACTGCTGTTCCGCCAGGAAGCGGTCCTTCTTCCTCCTTTTCTTTCCCTCATACATCGTTTGCATGCCCACACCAGACCATCACGGGCTAGGACATATCCAGCTTTTTGATGTCATGCCCATCTAAATTCCCTCGTACATCCCAAATATGATTTCAAAGAAGTGTGATTTGCTTTCTCTTACACGACGATCTCGCCAGGATCCACCATGTTTGGCACCCACGGGCTGTTCTTCTTGCCCTCCGTCTCGCTCGGCTTCGTCACCTCTAGCGGAGTGTACAAATACCAACTCTTCATCGCCGCAGCCGTAGCCCTAAACCGGCCCTCATCCAAGCTCGCACCCGCGCCTTCTCCCAACTTGTCCCTGCCACTGTACACGCCCACCACAAACACCGGATGTCTGCTCTCGCGGCCCGTCTCGGCGAGCAGGCGGGCAATCGGCGGCTCGAAGCCCTCACGGGCACAAAGCTTCGAGAGGTCTCGGTTCGGGGTGGTGAAGTTGAAGAGCTGCGCGAGATCAAGGTGGCGGCTGAGGAAGTGCGCAGTCACGAATTTCTGAGCGGCGAAGTGGCCGAGATGCGCGTAGACGGCGCCGACGACGGCGCGCACGAAGCTGGCGCTGGCCTCCTCCAGAGTCACCCCCCTGCTGCTGCTGTTGTTACTCTTCTTTTCCTGCGCCGTCAGCGCCCGTCCGCGCATCTCGCCGAACGCGTCGTCGTACACGATCCGCGACGACATGCCGCGCCGCCAGCCCGCGCCCTTGATCTCATTGGGCCGGCTTGAGTCCCGGCGGAAGGGCGTGAACTCGGTATCCGGCTCCAAGTGTGTGAATTGGAGGAGACCCGGGTCGACTTCGCCGCCGGGCGCGGCTGCTACCTCGACACCCCATTCGCGTGTGACGGCGGCGAGAGCGGCGTCACCAACGTAAGCCTGCATTGCCGAGAGTAGAACAGGCATAGGGATGCGCGGGTAGTGGCATATGATGTGCTCGCTGACGAAGTAGCCCAGAAGGTCATTCCCCAGTGTTACCAGCGCGGTGTTGTTGAAATCCGGGTTTGAATCGGCTGAAGGGTCAATGAGAGCGCGTGCAAGCGTTTCGAGGGGCAGCCGTGATGGTAGCGAAAGACGGGCGTGAAGAGCAGCGAGCTTGGCCGAATCCCGTGCTGCGGATATCGGAGGAGAGGGAAGCGACTCGAGTTCTACGGCTTCGGCATCAATTGGCGTGGGGAGGCGCTCGGAGTCCGCGGGCCCGGTGGAGATGGCGGAGGTGGTGGATTGTGACCTATAGAAAGGTATTTGGCGGCACCGGGGCTGGGGATGCTGCTGTTGCTGCTGCATGAAAGGGCATTGCGGGCGTGGTCGTGTGAGGCGCGTCAGGGCGCGGACGCCGCCCAAACTCTCTATCCGTAAACGCTTCATGGACGGCCGTCAGGTGTAGAAAGAGCCGGCGGCAAGAACGGGGTTCCAATGGGACGCGACGGGCGGGCGTGGGTTGCTGGGCAATGATGTACTGCTCCAAAATTTCCTCAGACGCAGCTCGCTCGACTTCGACGAGCCGCAGAGCCCAAGCGTCCGGAACTATCCCGATTGGGGGTAGCGCAGCTTTCAACACCAATTCGCTATTTTTTTGAAGAAATCATACACGTCTCCACAAATGACAGACTGAGAAGAAGAAGGTATTTTAAACCGACAAAATTATCGTCAATAGTTGGTATTTTATTAGCACAAGCAGGTCGGCACTGGCTGTTTCCGGTACAATAGGGTCCGTGCACAGTGACTGCTTGGCATTCTGTGGGTGGCTCTCGCGCTCATAGCGACCTCCGCCCCAGACTGAGCTTCCACCCGTACTCCGAACCAGAGTGAGCTCCAAACGCTCTGTCACCGCGCCACAAACCCAATCGCATACCACCGTTAATCATGGGCGGAGGCGGAAAGATCCCGTATGTGCCGCCCAATCGCATCCCTCGTATAATCAGCACCGCGGATCCCATGCGACACCAAGGCTAATGTTGAACGACCACTTCGCTCTGCAGGTACCCTAAGCATGTCTGGTCCCCCGCCGGTGGCTGGTACTCGCAACCGAAGAACTGGAAGGGGAACACGGCTGTCATGGGCGGTGTTGTTATCGGCATAACCGGCCTGGCCTGGTACCTCAGCGCGCAGAGGGAGACACGGTCCAAGTTCCCTGAGCCCGGCAGATTCTACCCCAGCAGAAAGTAAGGACCTTTTCTCCCGTGGGTGGAGGGACAGTTGCAAGATGTATGCTGACAATGGTGCGCAGCTGGAGCAAGCAGATCATCGAGCATGAGCGGAGCCAGAAGCAGGAGTCGTAGAAGCAGGAACAACAATCAAGACTTTCAGAGCCCATTCCCATCCATTCCGAATACCGCGGTGATACGATGATTGGCAAACCCCAGGACGCAGGCCACGACAATGACCTTGAGGGCACCCTTGCAGTTGCTCAAAGACTTTAGTGGAAGACCTCCCCGCACCTTCCATTGGCCTGCTTCATCTCAAAGTGAGCGGGTATCAACGATTGTCTATTGCTATCTAATTCAAAAGAGTATCATAAAACGCAGACGGCAGCTACACTCAAGACTGTCTATACTGTCCTCAACTGGCCTCCACTGTCTCCAGCCTTTCTCTAAACTCCCTCAATCTGTCTTCCACTCTAACCCCATTCCACCTCTCAGTTTCTCCATTCACTCCCTTCTCCAAGGTCGGCATGCCGACCTGCTCGATTGCAAAACTCGCCGCGATGCTGCCCCAGATTGCCCCCTCTTCAACATTCTGCACACCTGGCGTAGCACCACCACGCACCAACCCAACCGCTAATCCCCCCAGAAAGCCGTTTCCGCCACCCGTAGGGTCGACCACGGCATCCGAGGATTGGTGATATGCCGGCAGCCAGACCTGCTTTTCCCGGGAGGCGACGTAGCAGCCATCCTTACCTGCCCTCACCACCACGGCGCCGTTCCCCCTCGCACCAACGCCCGACGCCAGCCACGCCTCGGTGCACTCTTCAACCGCCTGCTTGTCGACGTCTCCTTCGGCCGTGACTGTGCCGCGTCCGAAGTAGCCACCCAACTCACCGTGATTGGGGCTCACAACGTCGACGTACCGCAGCGCCTGCAAGCAATCCTCGAGCTCCTCGGGCGTGCACAGATCCGGGACAGGCTCCCAGATGAAGAGCGGCGGGTTAACCCACTGGTCTGGAGCCAGGCATTTTCGCCTGAAGAGGATGTTGGTGACCATGTCGATGCATCGTGTCGACGAGCAGATTAGGTGGTAGGATTTTGATAGGAGAAGCTCCGGTGTGAGAGAATCATGGTCGATGCGTAACTTCTCGGTCAGGTAGCGGAATGCTGGAGATGAACGTGGGTCAGAGAGATGAAATGACGTCGTGAAGGGTGTAGACACGTGGAGAAGGTGATAGACAAAGGTGAGAGACGTGAGATGTTTAGGAAGTTAAACAAGGGCGTCGAAACTAGGGTTGATGTGCATAAAGGGACGCGGATGCTGGAGTGTGGATAGAAACACCGATGAGTCAGTTGTTTCAGACCCTCCAACCCGTAAAATGTAAGAGAAATCAAACGGTCAATACGCGTACAGATTGATGCTGCCGTAGGTGCTCTGGTTGGGATATCCATACGGTGCAGGAGCAAAAGTGGGCTGAGAGGGAAGAAAAAAGATTGAGGCACGTGAAGGAGAAAATGAAGTTGCGGTGAGAAGTGAGAATGGCAGTCCTACCTCGATGCTCGTTGTCGCCATAGCCATTCCAGCCTCTGGTGGTCAGTCGGTTGGGGGTTTCTCTGAATAGACAGCTCGTATCCCAGTCGGTCAGGACGTCGCGGACTTCTTGCGGGAAATCCGAACCGCAGTCTACAATCCAGCCTACAGAGCGCGACAGTGGCGGAGGCGACATGATGCGCGCTCCGATAGCAGAGTAGGCGCCTGCGCCGCCGACGATATCCTTAACAGGCGGTTTGGGTGGTTTGAATTCGATGTCATCTGTACACGCACGCTCTCAGAATGTGCTCTGAACCGTTTTTTTCCCGTTTCGGGCATTGTCTCGCGTCGTACCGAGGATGAACATGCCCAGCGACACGAAATCGATGGTGACGTCGTCGTCGTCGACCATGTTGATGTAGAAAAGCGTGTCGAGCAGGACCTGGAGCGGGAGAGTGGGAACTGCAGAGCTGGCGCGCTCGCGCTGAACCCTTGCGTTTTCTGCGGTGGATGCGTGCATGAATGGATGGTTTGATGCTGCGGGCGGGAGCACGCGAAAGCCACAGGCCTGGCACCCTGGATGCCTAGGCCGAGAGCACCGACCAGGAGTAGGACTCAACCCAACTGACTCGGATACCTCGCCGCGCATCACATCTCTCAGGCAAACGTGTCACGCGCAGAAAGACAACGCGTTCTTTGACATTCCCGACCGCACCGTCTCAGTGCCACCTCCGACGCGCGCGGAACAGCTCCCTTAATCCTGCACGCGGCACCACCCCCCCTCAGTCCTCAGCACAACCCTCCCCGGTCTCGCCGACCCGATTCCGCCGCGAGCTCCCAGCTGCCCACTGCCAGCAAGCTCCAGCACCGCACCTACCTCGCTTCGCCTCCTCACTGCCCTTGCTAGTACCCGCAGCAGCAGCGATCACTGCCACTGCCCGTCATGGCACAAAACAACATGCATAATCTGACGACCCTGATCAAACGGTACCTCCTGCAACCCCCCCAATCACCATGGACAGAGACTCGTTGCTCTACCGCCTCTCCTCCAAGGTCCATGTTCCCGACGATGCGCTGACAAGACTCGCCCTCAGGCTGGAGGCTGCCACCTCCCGATTGGAGGACATTGCTTCGTCCACCTTTGACAAGCCCACCGCTCTCGATGCCGCCCCTGGTGCCCGGAGCTCCGTCTCTGCGGCCTCGGCTGCCAAAGTCCCTCTGCCACCGCCAGCCCCTGGTGCCCCGGCGGTGCCTACCCCGGCCGAGATCCCTCCCATGCTCGCCGCCTTCGACGCTCTGCTAGACAATGAATTGAAGGAGTTTGTGGCATTGAGTAAGGATTTTGGCGGGCCAATCCTTGAGCAGGTATGCTACGTTGCTTTGCGCATTCCTACGCATTATCACTGAGACTGTACCTAGGCATCAGCACTCTCAGAGGCATTTGCCGCACAGCGCCAGTTTCTCCAGATTTCGACACTGGCGAAAAAGCCCGATATGGCCTCCCCCGTCTTCCTCGAGGTTCTCAAGGATTTGCAGGGCGCAATTGAGAAGGTCGACCAGGTGAAGCAGATTACCAAGGCACCAGAGCTCAAGAACCAGCTTACAATGGTTGGTGACGGTGTTGGCGTGCTCGGATGGGTGACGATGGATTCAAAGCCGGGCGATGTTGCCGCTGAGCTTTTCGGCGGTGCGCAGATGTACGGCAACAAGGTGCTGAAGGAAGGCAAGGAGTCGTATGTTCACCCGAGCTACCTGACTTTGGATGCGAGACTGACCAGCGCCGCAGCGAGAATAAAGCTCAAGTCGAATGGGTCCAGACATTCTACAAGCTGTTCAAGTCCCTCATCCTCTACATCAAGAGCAACCATCCCAAGGGTGTTCAGTGGAATCCGAACGGAATTGATGCGTCAGAGGCCGTTCGCCAGGTCAGGTCGGAAGCCACCAATGATATCCCCGCAGCACCAGCACCACCAGCAGGCGGCGCACCTCCGCCACCCCCGCCGCCGCCGCCGCTTCCTACCTTCGACAACATTCCTCCTCCGCCGGGACCAGCACCCGCTGGCAAGGGTGCTGGGCAAGCAGATATGGGTGCGGTCTTTGAGCAGCTAAACAAGGGAGAGGCGGTCACTTCTGGTCTGCGGAAGGTCGATACCAGTCAGATGACGCACAAAAACCCGGCTTTGCGTGCAAACGCCACCGTCCCGGAGCGCAAGGACAGCACTGGTTCAAGGGGCAAGTCTCCCGCGCCGGGCAAGAAGCCTAAGCCGGAGAGCATGCGCACAAAGAAGCCCCCGAAGTTGGAGCTCGATGGCAACAAGTGGATAGTCGTGAGTCACGTCCAACCCTTTAGTTTGGTGCCTTTGGGCAAGACGCAAGACCTTGTCTGACCTTTGAAATCCCTCTAGGAAAACTTTGAAAACACCGAGCAGCCCGTGGAGATCCAGGCTAGCATGGTGCAGTCAATTCTCATCACGAAATGCAAGAACACGACGATTCGCATCATCGGCAAGGGCAACGCCATTTCCATCGACAACAGCTCCCGCACCTCCATCGTTCTCGACTCGCTGGTCTCCTCGGTCGACGTTATCAAGTGCCCCAACTTTGCGGTGCAGGTCCTTGGCACGCTGCCCACCCTCCTGCTCGACCAGGTCGACGGCGCCGCTGTCTACCTGAGCAAGGAGAGCTTGTCCACCGAGATCTTCTCGAGCAAGTCCACCAGCGTCAACATCAACCTTCCGCCTGCTGAGGATGACGAGGATGGTGACTACACCGAGACGCCAATTCCCGAGCAGTTCAAAACCTACATCAAGAATGGCAAGCTGGTCACCGAGATTGTGGAGCACGCCGGTTAAACGAGAGGGTAGTTAAATGCCTTGAAGAAGACGATGGACCTGCATCGCCGACATGGTTGAATGTGTACGAGGAATGAAAGAAAGTGCATGGGCTAATCGCACGGCGTTCGGTAAGTTTTTTTTTTTTTTGGATCACGACTAGACCGTTGGGTTCCAGCCGATAAAAAAAACTTGCCGCTTTTGTTGCAAGAGTCGGAGAGATTTCTAAATAGCGTAGATGAGCAACCTCTTACTGTATAAATGGACCCATTTGACATCTATGCTGGTCAGTGTTTGAAACCTTGAACGGGAGTATGCTTTCCACCAACAACAACCTTACACATATTACCCCTTCAGAGCAGCGGATTCAAGTGCTGTTTAGAACACTTTGGTTTGATTCTTCTCCACATCGGCTGGCCGTCGGCTACTGTTTTCGGCGAAGAATACCGCACATCTCCAGTGTTCTCTTGGAGGATCTGACTGGTGTCGTGTACAATCAGTTGCAAGGATCAAAGACTATTCTCGGTCTGGGTTTAACGGTGAGGTAGGCGGTCAAGAAATGTTAACGAGAGGCAGCACTATTGATTGATGATGAAGAGGGGAGGGGATACGGGGCGATGACGGCACGGCGTTGCTGAGGGAAGTGCCCCGAATCCATATCATCGCTCGTGCTTGTTTTCTTGAAGGGAGTTTGCGTGTAGCACCCTAATAGCTTTATTGCGCTCATTTCTGGGTAGGACGACGGTGGTTTATGCCCTCTATGGCATCCCGAACTGCGGGTTGTCCGTCGACGTCAGCAGAGAGCAGGTGTCACGGTAGGACGAACACTTGCAGCAGACGCATCCACCATCGTATGAGCAGCCGCAGCTGAGCAGTGAGCAATCGCATATGCACATGCACGGTTCTTTGTCCTGTGTCACGGGCGGCGAAGGCCGATGCCCATGTTGACGTCGTCGCTGATCACGATTTTAAAAACACGGCTCCTGCGTGGTCCGAGGATTCTTGATCGACGACGGAGTAACTGCCAACTCAGATTGTGCTGAGAATGACGAGCTACTTGCTCTGGCGCGGCATAGGCAGGTAGACTTGTGCTTATCTTGGAGGGTAACAATTTTGCTTTGGGAATAGACCATACTTTGATGAACACGGGACGTTAATGCAGTTCATCGTTCTCGAACAGTGCTGAACGGCTACGATGGTTGAGAGCAATGAGTTGTAGTTTCTTCTTTGTCATCCAGGCTAGAAGTAGAGGCCGAGGGTGGAGATGGATATGCCGCTGCGTATGGGTGGGTTTCGGTGATGTGGGGGGATGTCCTTCTTTTCTTTTTCCGCTGACATCTGAGATGAGGAGTGGCTGTGAGTGTTTATACTGAGCTTCAGCTGATGGTCTCGGTGACGATTTACGGGAGAAACTGGTCGACTAGCAGCGCCGGGTCGTCATAGCTTCCGACGCAACGGTAGCGAATGTCGACGGAGTGTTCGAAAGCTGGTCGAGGTAGCCCTAAATGGGATTCTTGCGTAAGAGCTTGTCAAGGAAAGGTATGGAGCAGTTAGCGTGATTGTGGGCCAAGTAACTAAAGGGCCGTAAGGAATTAGTCTCGTTTTTTTGCGCATAGCTTAAATCAGCATCAGCTCAAACTGTTTGACGATGTCTCCAACGTCAGAGCCGGTCTCCAAAATATGGCTTCATGTTGGAGTATAAGACATCGCATCGGCTGTGTTGGTTATTCAGCCACCTTTTGTCACTCCGAACCACGGCCGTACAAGATTTATCTCTCGGCGAACAGAGAAACTCATCTACCCCGTTTGGTTTGCGATCATCTTTGCTGACGTTATAGAATAGTAGCTGTCTCGCGCAGAGTTGGAAAGCATGGTGGGAGCCCAAGCAAACGGTCAGTGATATGCCGGCAAACTAATGGCAATGTGCAGTGAGACATTACACAAGGGCGCAGCTGTCAATCACATGGCTCCCATTGCTTTGTGTAGCAGTGGCAAGGGGCGGAAGCGGCATCTTCTCACGCCTCCGTCAGTAGCCGAGGACCTTATCTGCCAGTACCGAAATGAGCGTTAAGCGGTCGGGAGCTCCATGCAAGCCATTGGCACCGCCATCACCTCGTGGTTCGTCGCTGCAGAAACATGGCGGCTTGGATGAGCAGAGGATGAGGAGAGCCGCTCCCTCCGTGCCGCACAAGTGGCTCCACTTTCGTTAAAGCAAAGGGCCCATAGTAGATGCCGCGTAACGGACTCAAGACCGGGCCATTGACAATTGCAGTAGCGTCTACCCCGCCAGCTTCAGAGGAGAGGGTTGATAAAAAGTCGTGCACTCGTCCCGAAAGTCTGTCACGTCTGCACAGGCGTACCGTTTCCCTTTCCCCGGCCCCGGTACCTTCGCTTCTGCAGCCATGCCCCTCAAGGTCCTGATCGTCGGTGCCGGCCTTGCCGGCTTCTCTGCAGCCATTGCCCTCGCCCGCCAGGGCCACCACGTCGACATGTTCGAGCGCTCTGCCTTTTCCAACGAGGTGGGCGCGGCCCTGCACTTTGGGCCCAGCACCACGGCTCATGTCTTTCCCAGATGGGGAATTGACTACATGACGGCCTTCAAGGCGTGCAAGTGCGAAAGGTGGCTCAACTACCGCGTGCATCATGGGACCATGGAACCAGTCGAGGCGCGTTACGTGAGTGTGCACCATGCCGGCAGCGGTACGATGCTGATGATGAGCCCAGGATCTTGAGCAACGACGTCGGGAGCTGCATTTTGAGGGGGACGAGATCATGTGCCACCGAGTCGACGCACATTCAGCCTTGAGGGAGAAGGCCTTGTCCTACCCGAACTGCCGCCTTCATCTGTCGTCCCACATCCAAGCCGTCGACGCCGAGGCCGGGACCATCACGCTCAAGGACGGGACGGTGCATGGCGGAGATGTCGTCGTAGGAGCAGACGGCTTCCATTCGCAGATGGTGCAGGCCATCGCAGGGCCCGAGTGTGTGTCGACGCGGGCTGGAGTCAACATCTTTCGCTTTTTTGTCTCGGAAGAACGGGCGCGCCAAAACGCTGAGGCGGCCGCGTTTCTGGACTCGCACAAATACCCGACCAGCCACGTCTCCTTCCGCGGCACCAACGGCTCCGTCGCCGTCATCTACACGGCGAGAAAGGGCTCCTTTCTCAACTTTGGCCTCCTGTTCCCCGCCAAGCTGAGCAAGCGCGACCTGACCACCATGGACTGGCATGCCAAGAGCACCCCCGACGAGGTCGTCGACATCTTCCACGACTACCCGCAGTTCTTCAAGGACCTCATCTTCCTGGGCGAGGACTTCAAGCACTGGGCCTTCCCTGCCCGCGACCCGCCCACGACGTTTGTCAAGGGCAAACTGGTCATGGTTGGGGATGCCGCACACCCCTTGCACCCGACACATGCTACCGGCGCCGTCCAGGGAGTCGAGGATGCCGCATGTCTTGGCGAGTTGTTTACCTCGGACGCGCAGCCCAAGGATGTGTCGGAGAGGTTGCAACTCTACAACAAGCTCAGATACGAGAGAGGCGTCACCCTAAAGTTCTTGTCAGAAGTCGGAGTCCTGGCTGGTGTGGATCCAGACGAGAGGCTGGAAAAGCTCAGGAAATACGTTCCCACTGGTCAGCTGCCCGAGGACGCCGATAAGTTCATCTGGCTATACGATCCCATCAAGACTCCCCAAGATGCTCTTCGTGCCCACCTCGACAGCAAACGCTCTTGGTTGAATTGCGCCGTTATGTAAACTTGTCGGAACTAATGTCTTTTCGGGATCCTATGTAATTTTTATGAGCCGCCAAGCACGAGCATCATTCAGTTCTGCATCAAATCACATTTCACTTTATACCTTCCTATCTTCGACTAGTCGCACGCCTATGGTTCCACAGAAGGGTGTCATCATCTCGATTATCTCCCAGGATAAAGCAGGCAACATCTTCTTGATGAGTGGGGCCATCACCATCACATGATCGATTATTGGACCGTCAGCACCTCTCGAAGTGGCTAATGCAGTCAGCAGCCCAATCATGTCATGCTAATGCAAGTAAGCAGATATTTCCAACCAACTGCCGTGTATACACGACACTGGAATGCCTAAGAGTGTAAGGCTCTGGAAAATACTTTTGTTGCTATAGGCATTGTTCCCTTGTACGGATCCACTTCTAGCCGCATGAGAGTGGGATGAGGGTCTTACACATTGCAGCGGATTTGTTACTCAATGCGGGGAAGATCAAAGAACAACACAGCAACCTGGCATGCGTCTGCCTTATATCATCGCCGTTGTGCCTTCAGCGAGTGGCATTCCGGTGTCAATAATTTCAATATCCAAGTTCTGTAAAGGCCCTACCAACATGGCGGCGCTGGACATAGGCTACCTGACTCAACATTACTTCGTCATCCTCGCGCTGTTTCTAGCTCTTTGGGGTTTCTATCTGGGAATATACAGATTGTCTTTTCATCCAATTGCGAGGTTCCCGGGCCCAAAGCTGGCAGGATTGACGTAGGCGACCCCCGATTTCCCAGTATCGCTTGGGCTGACCTGAAGAAACCTAGGTACTGGTATGAGACGTATTACGACGTATACAAGGCGGGAGAATACACAGAGAAAATCTCGCAGCTTCACGACAAGTATGGTACGTACTGGCATATTCGCTTTGCTGCCAGCTTATACCAACTTGCAACCCGCCTTAGGGCCAATCATCCGCATCAACCCTCATGAGCTCCACGTCCGCGATCCCAGGTTTATTGATACATTATATTCCTGGAACTCAAAGCGTGGGATCCCGGAGTGGTTCACTGCGCCATTTGAGTGAGTACAGCTCCGAACCAGACGCAAAGCTGCCAACCTGACACTTGCCAGTTTTGGTGGAGTATGAATTCCGCTTGCCCTGCCGACATGCCGCTCACTAAGACACCATCCAGACACACTTTGGCTCGCTGACGCACGACCTCCACCGCATGCGCCGCGCTCCCCTCGGCCGTCTCTTCTCCAAGTCCATGGTCATCAAGCTCGAGCCGTTGATAAAGCAAAACATGGTCAAGCTGAGCAAGAACATTGAGACGTTCGCCGGCACAGGCAAGCCCCTCAGTCTCGTTGATTCCATATCATGCTTTGCGACCGATGTCATCACCGAGTACTGTTTCGGCCGCAGCTATGGGTTTTTGGACGATCCGTCAATGCAGAAGAGCCTTTATACCGCCATTCACGGCGGCATCGCCTCGGTTGTTCCATTCAGGCATTTTGGGCTGTACAAGAAGCTGTTTCTCAGCATGCCTACGTATGTCTCGAGAGTCAAGCAGAAGGCTGGCATTGCCGTTGAGCTGACAATGTACAGTTCCGTGATGAACTGGCTGAATCCAGACATGGAGCTATGGAGGGTGTTTCGAATGGTGAGTCCCACATGAAGTTTGAAAGGGAGCAGTACTGCGGCATCGCTGACAAACCCAGGACATCCGAGCCCACATCCGCCAGCTCAAGCAAGACATCAACCACGGCAGCACCACCAAGCCCTCGGAAACCCGCGCCACCGTCTTCACCGAAATCCTGACGGGCGACCTGCCCGAGAGCGAAAAGGACGCGGAGCGCATCAGCCGCGAAGCCCAAGGCATGGTGCAGGCCGGCATCGAAACCGTATCCTGGAGTAAGTGCTGCCCCTTTCGCAGCCACACTCGCAATCAGCTCGAGCTGATTCTTCATTCATTCACCAGGCCTCACCACCAACCTCACCTACCTGCTCTCCACCCCGCACGCCCTCGCCACCCTCCGCGCCGAGCTCGCCGCCGCCATCCCCTCGGCCGACCCCGCCCAGCTGCCCCCCTGGACCTTCCTCGAGAGCCTGCCGTACCTGTCGGCGTGCGTGCACGAGGGGTTGCGGCTGGGGTACGGCGTGGTGACGCGGCTGGCGCGGATCCCGGAGGAGGAGCCGCTGGTGTACACGGACACAACAGTGACGGCGCGGCGATCGGTGTGGGACGGGGGGGACGGTGAGGGGAAGCGGTGGGTGATTCCGGCGGGGACGGCGGTGGGGATGAGCGCGTACCACGTGCATCACGACGAGGGCGTTTTCCCGCGGAGTCGCGAGTACGTGCCCGAGAGGTGGCTGGATGGGGAGGGAGGGAGGGAGAGGGGGTTGGAGGGGGCGTTGTTGAGTTTTTCCAAGGGGAGTAGGCAGTGTATTGGGATGAAGTGAGTCTGTTCTCTTTTCCTCTCTTCTTCGTCCTTATTTTTGCTTCTTTTCGTCTCATTCGGATGTTGTGGCTGATTCGTGGTTCGACAGCCTTGCATACGCGGAGCTGTTCATCGGACTGGCGACGCTGGTGCGGTGTTTTGGAGACAGGCTCGAGCTGTTTGAGTGCGGGGTAGAGGATGTCAAGTATCATCATGACAGCTTCCTACCGGCGGTGAAGCCGGGGAGCAAGGTGGTCAAGGTGTTGGTGAAGTGAGCCATTTCTCTAGCCTGCCAACTTTCGGCTGCTATGTTCGACGACAAAGTGTCGGCGGAGCGTCAACTTGCCTTTTTGGGCATGCGAGGTCTCCTGAGAGGCATGCACCGCGGGGTTCCCCATTATTTACCTAATGGATTGTCGTGTTGCAGATCTCCCTTTTTGCTCTGGAACCTCGGAACCAAAGTCAGCATTTGTGTTTGTGTTTTGGGTTGTCAAAGGGCCGTTGCAAAAGTGGTTGCCGATCAACCAGCCATCAACCATCCATCAGCAAGCTCACTTTCATGGACATTCCGATGATCAAAGATGCATGGGACAATATGAAGGAGTCTTGGCTCTTGGCAGCAACAACGCGCGTCGGTGGATGGCTGGGCACGTGACGATCGATGATATCAGACTACGTCAACTGCATTCCACCTCGATTCGACCTGGTCCGTCCGCAGCAAAGACGCGAGGAAGAACCACTTTACCAGCCTCGACCAAGACTGACGTGTTCTCATCATCAGAACTATTGATCTCTGGCGGTCTCGTCCACGACAGCTGTTCTGGAGCTGCCACAGCGCGAGTCTTTTCCCCACTGAATTCTCAAGCCCAACACTAAAATAGCAACACAGGGCTGTGGAGCGGTTGAAATAAACGTCTGCCCGCATCGATCCTCCCCGAAATTGTGGGTTAAACGTCATCCTTCTCAGCAACAGTGCCTGAAAATCCCGCGGCCAGATCGTCGCTCTCATTAGCTTCTCCACCAAAACCCATGCAAGGCACCACCGCGCCAGCTCCGAGCATGCCGCCCTGCCAATTGTCAATCGTGCTGTTACGTTTGCTACTGCAGGAGCCAGCAGTCTCCGTCAGTGGCTTCATTGACGTTGGCTGAGTTCAATTTCCACGCTTATAAGTATGCTTCTTTGGAGCCCAGTATCCAATGCTTCACGATCAACGGTCCATCTTATCCAATCCTTTAATCTTGGTCTTAATCTCATAATGAAGTACGCCCTCTCCCCTCTGGCCTTCACCCTCGGCGCCTCGGCCGCCGTCCTCAAGCGCTCCGACTGCTGCTTTGAGCTCACCGCGTCTGGCTCTGGCGATGTCTCTGGCACCCTCGGCCAGCTGAACGATGGCCAGAACCGCGTTGGCGGCGACTACCCGGCAGCCAAGTACTGCATCAACCAGAGCGGCGCCATCACCGACTCCAACGGCCGCGGCTGCATCCTGACCCCTCCCACCACCCAGTTCCAGTGTGACGAGGGCGCTTCGCCTACCACCGGCTTTTCCATTGGCAACGGCGGAGATGTCACGTACAACGGCAGCACCCAGTTCTACGCCTGCCCTGCTGCCGACGGCGAGTACAACATCTACACCAAGCCCGTCGAGGGCCAGGACAAATGCGTCGAGATCACCCTGAGCACCGACGGCAAGTGCGCCTCTGGCAGCACCCCGGCCGCATCCACCCCCGTTGCCAGCACTCCTGTGCCCGTCGCGAGCACTCCTGGGGACGTCACTTCGACCTTGACCCAGTACACGACCGAGTGCTCGACCACGGGTAGCACGCCCGCTCCCAGCGCCCCCGTGCCTGTGAGCTCTGCTCCGCCTGCTGAGACGACTCCTGCTGGTCCCACGCCCAGCAACACGCAGCCCGCGCCCGAGTCGCCTCCCGCGTCGTCGATCCAGAGCGTGACGGTGCCGGCTTCTTCTGCCAGCACGCCCGTGGCCTCGCAGCCGCAGCCCTCGACGCCCGCCGCCACCCCTCCCACGACGCCCTCTAGCAGCGGCTCCTCGGCGTGCCCCACCAACCTCGACGGCGACTACCAGTACCCGCACCTCATCGTGCCCGTCAACTCGACGGCGCCCTCGGACTCGTACGGCACGCAGTACAACGGCGAGATCAGCGAGTCGGTCTGCAGCCTCTTCAACTTCGACATCCCCGCGGACTGGAGCGCTGGCACCTGCAGCGTCCTCTTCCTGCTGCCGCAGAAGGAGGAGCTCGAGACGTCCAACTACACGCTCTCGGGCAGCGGCGGCGAGGCCGTGTTCAAGGAGCTGAGCACGCCGGCCGACGAGACGACGACGTGGGACAGCGTTCCCGAGGCCAAGGGCGAGCTAGGCAGCTGGGCCCTCGAGGCCGGCAAGCGCTTCGTCGTGCAGAGCGTCGAGTGCTCGGCCATTGCCGACCAGACGCTCGGGTACGAGGTGTGCGCCCAGGGCGGGCTGGAGCTCGAGTGGTTCCAGGACTGGAACCCCAGCCCCATCGGACTGTTTGTTCGCAAGTGCTAGATTTTTTTTAATGATGAAAGAGAAGATTAATGACTGAGATGAGGAGGAGGAGGTTTATTGTAATGAAACGCTAATATTCTTTTGTCTGTATTTGCACAATTTAAAACTAGCCTTTGGTAGATAGAAACATACATAGCATATGCACGTAATGGTGCTTCGAAACAATCAAAAAAGCTCTCAAAGTGGCATGTATCAAACAAGAGAGTGGTTCCTTGATTGTGTATATACAACAAGGAAAGGGAATAAATAATCACAGCAGCATCTTGGCCGGCCTCATCGAGGCAGTGCTTCGCGCAAATACTTCCGATACGGGTGGTCGTTCGGATAGCTGCCGGTGGTGGCCAGGAGGGGGAACGGCGCCTGCCCGGCCACCCAGCTCTCCCACACGGCCACGCCTTCGTCACGCTCCGGATTCCCCGCCATCTCCAGGTCGGGGCCCGGCATCTCCCGGAGCTTGTTGAGGTACAGGCGCATGCCGTCGAAGCAGCGCTGCCGGCGCAACTCGTCCAGCAGCGGCCACCACCAGGCGTTGCCGTCATCGCCGTTGCCGTCGAAGAGGCGGCAGTAGAAGACGGTCAGGTGGCGCAGGCAGCGGGCGTGCTGGTGCACGAAGGCGAAGAGGTCGCGGTCGGTAAAGCTGAGGTCCGAGACGTGCAGGCGGCGCAGCCGCGCGAACCTGAGGTCGCGGAACAGCGTGGGGATGGCGAGGTCCTGGTGGTCGACGATGTGCAGGTAGAGGCTCTCGAGGGACCGCGCGCCTTGGAGCGCCGCCTTCAGCTGCTGGTAGTCGTACACGGAGCCGTCCGGGTGGACGACGGCTCCCAGGGTGAGGTGGAGGACCTTGAGTTGGCCGATGAGGTTGGTGAGCATCTGCCTGGGTGGGGAAGGGGCCAGGAAGACGGCAGCGGACATGCTGGCCTCGGTGTCCTGCTGGCAGGAAGGGTGCGGCTTCCTGCTGGGGATGACGAGGAACTCAGAGGGCTTGGTGGGCGACGCTTCGAACTGTTGCATCAGCAGCGAGAGGCCCCGGTAGGGCGCCATGACGGCGAAGTGGTGGTAGCAGCTGGTGACGGCATGCCCGGTGTCCCTGTCTGCTTGCCATCGGGAAATGGGCGGGCCGGTTCCGTAGACGGAGTACTGGCCATGATTTAGTCGTTTCGTCGGTCAGATCAGGAAGAAGTGTTAGGGGTCAACTTACTGTAAGCAGGTCGGTAGCAGGATCGAGTATCACGGGCAGATGCGATGTCAAGGTGGTCCAGTCCACCCTTGGGAGGATTTCCTGCAGCGGCACAAGTCCCCTGTGCTCAGGGAGTTCGTTCTCCAACTGCCTTACTGCTGGAGAGCGGCTGGGCTGGCCAACGGGTCCGTCGGGGCGGTCGTCGTAGTCCGGCCCGGCAGGCAAGCTTGTCAGCATGAGGCGCTTGATCTTCAGTCCCCGGGCCAAGGCTGCCCTGAGAGCCTCGCCATCTCGATTGGCTGCGCGGTTGCGGAAATACTCGGTCACCCGGGCTGAGACCCATTCGAAGACTGGCAGCGCCGTTTGCATGCGCGCTGCCTCCACGCGCGCCGAATCGGGACGGCAGGCCGCCTCGGTTTCTTCATACCATCGACGTTTGTTCGCGGCATCGGCGGCGTGTTCTGGATATTCCGGGCTGTCGTGGATGCAGCCGTCTGGATGGCGCTCCGTCAAGCTGTAAAACGAGGCAAGGTCGCGTAGTGCACCGTTGAAGGCACTGTCGTCGTAGATGAGCTCCTCGACGTGCTTGAGGTAATTGGGGTTGGAGGTGATGTGTTCGAAGCACTCGATGTCTCTTTGCTTGGGTGAAAGATAGATGCGCCTGAAGAGCACCCTGTTCGCTTTGTCAATATCAGATCAGGGGCAGCTTCGACGTCCATACTTTGCACAAAAGTCCGCGCAGGCTTTGGAGGCTAGACTGATGTTGTGAGCGTCTACTATCTTGGACCGCTCGCAGATGTCTGACAGGATTTCGGCGGGGAGGTGGTGGCGGTTCTGTCGAGACATTTCGAAAGAGAAGCAACGAGGAATTGCTAAGACAGCTTCAGAAAGTACTGGAAAGAAACATGTACACTTCTATGACCGACGCAAGGGAAGTCTTCGCAGGGCATAATAATCGGAGCTAACTCCTGGTGTACACAAGAGTCACGATGCGGCTGTCATCATGCTCCGCGGCTGCATGCATGCGCTTAATCAGACCTATCAAATTACGGAATCGGCTCGGGAGGCGCTGCCCATGTCCCCCGTGCCGCATAACTGCGTCGGCTGACCACCGCTTCTTGAGCTTCATGGCTACAGATGCTTGACTTGGACCGTCGGGTCCATGGTCTCAGGCTGGTCCAAGGAGCAGCGTTGCACGGGTTTGAGCGTCCTGCAGGGGCAATGGCCATCAGTGACACCCTAGAAGTTTAACTTTAAGGTTTGCCTAGACTATCCATTCTTTGGTTTATCGTAAGGCGCTGAGGAGTCATGAGACACTGCTTTTTCGCATAGGCAGTCTCCCGGTTCTCTGAATGCAAGAGATCGCACGGCATGTCATCGAGGGATCCCTTCGTGTATCGTGTACATTGTCCGTTGAAAGCAGGTATACACCGCTCATTCCTTGCATCTCTACTCAAAATCTCCAAGGTGCCAGTGGCTGGGTATGGTACCCACCGATCTGTATGCTGGAACCCAAGGCCAAGTCCTTGTTCCCAATTCCACCAGCAGGTATTGACTGCTCACCTTTTCGCCCTTCCAGTCTCTCGATCGAGGCTCTCATCCCGAGATCTGCTTCGGCGAATCAGAAGCTTGACCTTTTAGTTGGGCTTCCATTAGCGCCTTGCTGTGCCGCATCGGACCCCCGTACGCAAGCACTGTCCAGCCGCAATTCCCCTTTGATCTTCAATAACGTCGATCCCGCTTCACCTCATTGCCTGCAGTCTATGCACAGCAGCCTTTCCGGCTGCAGCTGCTTGCAACACCACGAGGCGATGCTGCTCCAGTTCTTCGACAGTTCTCTTCGTACAACCTACCATGTGTGGAATTGTGGCTCCACCCACGGCTGCTTGACTCCTTCCTGCATATTGTCTGCCTGGCCTTGGTGCCCGGTTTTCTCGGAACAAGCCTCATCTAGCAAGTCACCGGTCCCCTGCCTCGCTCGGGAATAAGGGTAGCCCCACACCATCTGTAAGCAAGTTCAATGCAGCCACCCGGCCTGGGCATATGGTGGCTGGAACTGACAAGCCGTTTTCCATCCTCACTCAGCGAGGCGGCAAAACGGCTTATGTGGCACATGCGGTTAAACGGCCAGCATGGGCGCTTCCAGCACCTTCTCAAGCCAAACGGACTCGGACGTTGGACAGCACCTTGGACTATGGACTTCTAAGCGCGCTCTTGACGCGCGTAATACCTCTTTGGCATACCGGTCACACACAGTCAAAGGGCTAGAGTGGAATTGGCTGTTTGAGATGCGCGCGCATACAGATGAATATGCGTAGGAAAGGATGATTGTGACCCAGTCTGCCCCAATGACTGGTAGGGCCCTCGCGATGATGGCATGCTGGAACGTCTTCACCGATACGAATCCATCATGCAGCAAGCAGTCAGTGATGGATCGGCAGAGTTCTGGAGCGCTACCATAGCTGAGACTTGGAATATGATGTAGACATGATCTTAGGCGCCTTCTCCCCTGCCTGCATGACTGGTTTCTAGCACTGCTTCGCCAACGAGCACCGGATACGTGACTGACCCGATACTTTCTCTTACCCACCGTTTCCCACAATATCACGCTATCATCCGGGAGACTGCAGGATCATGCACTCCAAGTCGCAATGACTCCTTGCCGGAAGGAGAGACAGGTTTAGCTTTGCCCAGACCTGCAGTTCTGAACTCTAACTTGGACGTTGCACAGCAAGGCAAGGACGCCTGAGTACCATAGTACCTCTGCTGCTACGAAACATACAATGCATGGCCCTTCTATGCCGTTACCGTACTCTGCGTATGTGCTCTGTCACATAACCTCCTCCACACCTTCTTCGCCTGCTGTCCTACCTGGGCCTGTGCCTTTTTTCTCCCCTTGTTCTACTGTCTCCCTCCGATCTCGCAAGACCCGACCAGATTGCAGTCGGCGCCGATACGGAACCGAGCAGCTGCAATGAGCGGACATGATGCGTTTGTTGGCTCAGTCATGGCCAATCCTAGGTCTGCAGACGTTCAGTACAGCCTGCAGCCTGACGATGGCCAGGAACCGTTTGGCTTACCTAGACAACGTTGCCTTTGTCCAAAACGCCCTAATCCACTTCTAACCAGCTACAAATGGCAATTCAAATCGTTCAAGAAACGATTTTTTCTTTCGATGCTCAAATTGGCTACCATAACCACCCCTACCGGTGCATGGATTACATAAGTTGCACTCGGGTTGCACAAGACCCAGGCCCGAGCTCCGAGTTATGGCCAGAACGCTTTGAGTTTTGTATGGCATTGCCTCGCCTTCCATATCGCTTTTGCATGCTCCACGCCTGAAAGAAGAGTGAAAAGCAGAGAGCCCACTTTTCCCCTTAGCTGCCGAACAGATGGAGAACAGACAAGGGAGAAAAAAGGTATGCTGAAACGTGATAGGTCATGGCAGCTGAATGAAGGGGAAAAAAAAGTGAATTTTGGCATTTGCCTGGCTTCCCCCCCACCGACCAACCAACCCACCGTTTGATCATCATGAATATCTACCCAGACAGTTGCTCACTGTATCCGTGCCCGATAAAGAAAAGAAAAAGCCAGGGAGCAATAGACAAACAGGGGTGAAAATCCTGCTTCAAGGGAAAAAAGGGTGCATATGTATGTCATGAAAACCCCTCCCCCCATGCAAGCAAATGCGCTAACCACCACCCAGTGGCGAACACTCCGAGATCTGCCTCCCGCGTATTCACCGCTTACTGACGCCTGCCCATGAAGTTGCACAATGTACGAACGCCGGCACCGAGGAACCTGTCGTCATGGCGGTAAAAGGAGGCCAGCCGAGCACTTCTGCTCCGTCACACTTCTCTTTTATCCATGACCTTTGAGTCGAATCTTGGCCCAAATTGCACGCCATGCAGTTTAAGCAAGGTATCCGAGTTCATTCTCCTCGCCCTCGAGACGCTCTAGGTACTCCTTCTCCAGCAGAATATCAATGCACTTCTTAATGTCCGCAACCTTGGGTGTGAAGCGGGACCGAATCTGGTTGATCGTCTCACCGACAAGCTGCTGGTGCTTCATCTTCTTCCGAGACTTCATGATACGGACAATAGCAGACTGCCAACATCTGTCAGCAACACTCACCATGTGCAAGAATCTGGGTCAAACTTACCTGCATGAGAAGTTTCCTGTCCTCCTCGATCGTCTTGTGCGTATCCTCAACTTCCTGCTTCTGCTCGCTCTTGATACCAATGTTGAGGTTGACCTTCAACTTCTTGGTCTTGAAGCCATGGTTGAGAGTAAACGTCGTGCCAGCCTCAGGCTTGGAGCCCTCTGGGCTGATCGTCAACACCTTGGCCTTGAGGAAGACGGCAATGCTCGGGTCCATCGTCGACTTGTCCAGCTTGGTAGCCTGTTCGATGTCCTCATACGTGAGTGTCTCGGCATCGTTGAAGAGCAGCAGAATCGCCATCTGGTAAGTGGAAACCTGAAACGTGGGTGATGCCTTGCTGCCAGGGACCTTGAGGTAGTTGGCGCGGATCTCACCCTTGCATAGCTGCCATAGCCATGTAAGCTTGCGGCCAGAGTGCTTGCTGCCGTAAAAGGCATTGAAGCGCTCGTACGTCTTCACGATGACCTGCGGAGGGGCGAACGGAGTCGTCGGGGGGTTCAGCGGCCAGAAACCGGTGCCAAGAATGTGGTAAGTGGCGTCCACAGCCGTCTTCTTGTCCTCGTCATCCAGAGTCTCCCCAACCCATTCCTTGAACGACGAGTTCAGGTCCTTGGAGATCTGCATATCCTGGAACATGCGCTGGAGCTTGTTGGTGTACTCGAAACCGCATGCGTCCTTGAGCTTAGCGATCATAGACGTCTCGGCATCATCCGACGCAGAGTTCGTGTTGACCAGACGCTTCGCAAGCATACGCGAATAGAACTTTTGGAAAACATCCTTATCCTCGATATACTTGAAGATGGTCATGATCTGCGACAACTGTTTCTCCATGTCGTCCTCCTCGGACATCTTGGCACCCGACTTCTTGAGCAGTTGGTCCGTGTACTTGGCCAGAAGTTCGGGTGACTTCGTCGAGCCAGATTTGCAGACCTTGTTGCGATTGACAAACTCCCTGCAAGCGTTGTCCAGGGACCGCACGAACTCCGATTCACCGGCAAATGCCTTGTTGACCAGATCCTGGTACTGAGTGTGGACTTCCAAAAGCGCCTCAACGTACACCTTCGGCTCCAGGTCATCGGTTGCAACCTTCTCAACAGCAGACAGACCAGCCTTGCGGACGTGGTTTTCAAAGCGAGTTCGAAGAGGATCCAGACCCTGGGGAATACGGGCGAGAAGTTTGTACATGCGTGCCAGGTCATCGATGCGGTCTTGGTCCAGGAGAAGCTGGAACTCCTCCCGAAGAGCTTGCGAGTGGTCAGCGATCAGGACGGTCTCACACGTCCTCATGAGCGGGCTCATGATCTCATCAAGCAAGTACAGCGGGACACGTTCCTTCTCCTCGTCCAGGCGGGCCTCGGCCTTCTTCATGTAATCCACGACGCTGTTATCAGCGAGGAAGCGGCGGGACTCTTCCTTGTAGTACACGGCAGTGGAATCCAGGAACGGCTTCTCGAAGAACTCCCTGTACACATCCAAGGTAGTCTTGGTGGTGTCCGAGTCGTCCAGGCCCAACGACACGAATGAGTCCACCACGCTCTTGATCTGGCTCTGTTCAATGGTCTCGCCATTTCTCTGCTTCTCAACCAGGCGTAGGACAGACTTCATGACGTTGTCCTGAGTCGACATGAACATATCCTCTTTCCATCGCACCAGGTGCAGGGTATAGATATCGTAAATGTTCTTCTTGCCCTCGTCCATCTCGCGCTTGACCCAGTGGCGATTCAAATACCTGAACAGGTGATTGTTGTACTGGCCAGCAGTGGTGTAGCGGTTCCATTCCTTGATGTAGAAGGTAAGAAGTGCCTCGTCCGCGTGCTCGGTCGATTTCCGATAAACTTCGCCCAGGTGGACCTTCAGGTAGTCGATAAGGTGGTTATAGAGGTCCTCACCCAGAAGGTGTGCTAACTGACTGTCATTATCCGACCTTCGCGCAAAGGGAAAGGCATCGGCGTGACTTACCACCTCCGCGGTTGTTGACGCCACTAGTAGTGCCGAATCCACCACTACCCACGGCCTTCTGTGCCGTACAGAAATTGTGAATCGCCGTGTACAGACCCATGTAGGTCTTCATATCGATCCCCTCGCGAAGGTCGGTCATGATGCGGTCAACGCCGGCTTGGAGATAGGCCCACCTGTAGCGGCGCGTATCAGCAGATGGGCGAAGGGTCGCAAGGGGAAGATGACATACGTGCCGGCCGAATCATCCTTGTTCGGCATGGGGGGCATGGGCGACGGCATCTTGGATTGCTTGTGGCGGAGAGCGAGAATCGACGGATGTGGGTGGGCGGGCGAAGAGGAGTTGATAGGTGGCGGCGGAGAGGACGAGGAGGTAGAGATGCTGGGCTCGTTGCGGATGGGATCTAATAAGCGAACGAGGCAGACGCTTCGCAGATGCTGGTTGCAAGTGAAGCACGCAGCTGCGCGTGTCCTACGGTTCAGCGCGTCCAGCAGCCAGACGCAGCTTGGTAGCGACACGCGGGATCGGAGCGGCTAGCGCAGGCTCTCGTCACAGCTGGCGCGGTGCGGGCAACCGTAGACAAAAGCGGGCGGTATTAGTGGAAGCGTCGAGGAAGTCGACGGAGGAAGGGAGAAAGTGGGTGCTTGGAGGTGGATAGGGCCAGGCAAGGCGTCAGTAGGCGTGGGTGTACACTCAACGGCCAAGGTCGTTGCCGCCTGCCCTGCGGCTTCCTCCGCGCTTCAGCCCTACACCACCGCCGCCCCCGAGCTCGCCGTGAACCCCTCCTCCGCCCGTTAATTCTCAAGCTCCGAGTCACGCTCAGCGACATATGTAACGACTTTCACTCCAGACTACCGTCACCACGCGACCGTCAGCCCTTGACAAGAAAGTATGGTTGCGATTTTGTTGCGTGCAGCGCCACAGAGTATCTACAAAGTGTCCCTGTCCACGTCGGCCAGGGCGGCGGCGTCGGACAATTCCGTCACCACCTCTCCAGTTCTCCAGGCTGCCGACGACTAAACTCCAGGCAGCAGCCCTTTCTTCTCGCACCTCTCATCAGACATCCAACGCCGGTCCCTTCTCGCCATACACCGGATCCTTTTTGAACCAGCCCAGTTGCTCAATCCCCTTCACCTTATTCTCCTCGCCCTCCTTCCCGTAGCACATGTCCCAATTGCAGCCGTTGGGGTAGCTTCCTACCATTTGAAACCCGCCGCCCTGGTCCTCCAGCAGACGGTGGCCGACGCCCGCGGGTACAACGACGACATCGCCTTTTCGCACGACGGGCTCAACCCTACCGTCGTTGGCCTCTCCGCCAAAGCAGAGCTTTGCGCAGCCGCTGCTGATGCAGAGAACCTCGTGCGTGGTGCTGTGGAAGTGCGTAGTGTTGTACATTGTGTAGCGCCACTGCGGCTCCACCACGCCAATAGCGCTGAGGTGCGATTCTATGCCCGAGGCCGACGTGGTTGCGGGGTCGAAGGCTGAGTGGTAGATGAGTAGCGGCTTCTGCTGGATGCTGGTGTTCGGGACGAGGTTGTGTGCCGGAATGTGGTGCTTGCTGACGCTCAGGCTTGACAGTGGCGTCAAGGAAATCTTAGGTGACATCTTGATACAGGTAACTTGACGGCTTGATGCTTGTGAACAGACTGTAGGTTGAGTTAGCCTTTCGAACGTCCGGCTGTTTGCCCCAGAATGGTCAGATGCTTCCAGCCCGGTCACTAGACATACGTCATCTCGCACTTATCGATTGAAATGACCATGCCGCCATCACAAGCATCACAAAACCATTCTCTCCGACACCAAGCTGGCAGCAACAGTCACGGCCCGCTCAAGAAATTCTGTAGACGTCGATATAAGGCACAGCGCCCTAAACGCCATCCAACGCCACCACACGCGCCGCCCAGCCCAGTTCACTAACGACTACCAACGATTACACTGATTGACGCCAAGTTTCCAATCGCCTTTGGAAAGACCCGCCCAAACAACAACGCTTAGAAGCCAAATAAACCAATCAATGCCATAGTACACCAGCGTTTCTCGCAAAACCAAGACACGGTGTCGAGCCTATCTCTTAAGGACGGCCTCGTAGATGCTGGCAAGAGCACCAATGCCCGCACCGATCAGAACGCCATGGTGTCCGCCAGGCAGAGCATCCTCAACTGTCAGGACCGTTTCGTCGGCGACCAGACCGGTAAAGCGGGCGCCTTTAGCGTACACAAGGTATGAGATCAGGGCCTTGGCGATGTTGAAGGTCAACGGGTCGACCTGATACGTCGGCTTTTTCGACGACAAATCGCCGTTGCTAGTCCTCAAGGTCAAGTTGAAGAAGTACGCGCAGACGAGCGGAATAAAGAGGCTCGTATTGGCCCAGAGCAGCGATGGACTCCAGAAGGAGCTGGTCAAGAGAACGAAGAGCTCGGGAAAATGCACGGGGTATGAGTTGCTTCCCAGAGCACTAACGGCAGGGACGTCAAAGAAGTAGGTCCAGGGCATGACCTGCTTCTGCAGGTAGTACGCCTCAACCAGCACCACGGCAGCCTCCACACCGACTACCGAGCTGAGAACCTCGCGCACGTATTCTGCGTAGTCGGTTACGCCCGAGTTCGTCCACACATCGCCGACCTTCGTCTTGACAATGGCGGTCTGGCGCTCAATGGCGTCGGTCACAACGGCGGGTGACGGCGGCAGTGGAACCTGAGCGGCAACGCGCTGGACAGCGCGCGGCGTACGGGTTGCCAGGGCCTTCGCCTGCACAGGAGAAGCTTCATCTCTACACGCGAACCACCATCAGTCTCGTATGATATGTCTGACGCGTCCCCTTCTCCACAGACGCGTCCCGGTGCACGCGCACTTACTGCGATTCGACCTGCTCTTGCTTGATCCGGGTGGTGCGCCTGCGCGGACGCGTGGAGCGGGGCTCGCTATCCGATTCCACGGGCGCGGTTGCACGCGTCTTCTTCATGGGCGATGAACTGCGCTCGTAGTACTCGGCGAAGGAGCTGTTGCCGGCGAGTCGCGTGGAGTTGTTCTTAAGGTGCTCATCGAGACTGGCGACGAGATCATCCTTGAGCATGCTCTCGTACCTGGTTGGTATCAGTCATTGACGCGCTCGAGCTTTCGACGCGTGGTGGTAGCTGCGTACCCAGTAAAGCCGGCCTCGTCGGCCAAGGAGACGAGCTCGGCCTTGCGCTGCTTCTGTAGCCAGGACGACATGATCTGGTGGGATGATTGCGGTCGCGAAGCTGGAGCGATGCGATGCGATTGGGATGGAAATGGAAAAAGCAAAGTGCGCGTAGATGGTTAGGGTGGGCCGATGTTGATTGTAAGTGTGTGGGGAGCACACGGGTGGGATGCTCGAGGCCGCTGGGTAAACAGCTCACACCTAAGCGAAACCCCGCACCTAATCTGGTAATCGCGTCAAAACAACTCTCTATCCCTGACTAGACGTCTGCTTGCGGCTCCCTGGCATAAATAGACTCGTCCCTCCTCGGTGTTACCAACCACCCCGTCAGGTTCACTTTGCTTACACCATTTTGGAAGCCCATTACCTAGTGACCAGCATCCTTTGCTGCCAGGAATCCACACTGCCATGCTTTTCGATGCGTGATTTAAAACATTCCTTTGCTTCCACGGCATTGGATGTGTTCACGTGCATCATCTCTCCTCCAACAACTCTATTCCAAGCAAGTCAAGACTGCACCGAAACAGAAGACAGCGGCTCCGGAAGATGAGCCAACAGCATCGAACACAACCTACTATGGCTCCAACCACCGGCTCTTCCCAGTGGTCCCCGTTGGAATGAGAGCCCTATACCCATAGAAGATACACTGAGAACAGTAGCGTCGACGCCTTTCAGCACGCTGATAACTGCGAGTTTGGTTCTCAAAAGGCCCAGCGCGGTCACGGCCAAGGTGAGACCTGGGCGAACGAAAGTGCCGAAGATTCAAACGAGAGCTCGAATAATGCAAAACGGCAAGACGGTTCAAGTAGGCGCCGAAGTTGAAGTTTTAACCTGGAAAAGGCTTGAACGATGCGGGTGGCGAGTAGTCGTTGAGAAGGTAGTAATCAAATGAGCAACAGCTTCCAAGAGAATGATGACATTAACATGGGCGCTGATTCGCTCGGTATAGTATCAGGTTTCATGAAGCCACCAACAGCGCCCCTGGCATGCGAACGGGTCCTTTGCACTGCCATCGCTCGAAAAGATGTTGAAAGCCTGCAATTTCGGACGACGTGAGGCAAAAATAGAACCATGTGCTCGTGAGATTCCGAATCCAGCTTCAGGCAGTTGGACATGACAATGCCTCCAAGAATAAAAGAAGCAGGTGTTTCTTTGCGTGTGATGGTTAGGGATTCTGGGTCTCAAGACCTCCATGGCGGAGTGACGTCTGCCCGCGAAACCAGAAGCTTGCCCGAAAAGCGCTTCCGATCCACTGTGCCGTGACACGGGTGCTTACCGCGTCAGGGGCGACAAGAAAGCGGCAGATGGATGGCTGAGGGGTGGCGACGCTGGAGGCGTTGTTTGGTGTTGAGAAGCAGAAGCAGTGAGCGGGTGAGTGGGCCAGGCGATGACGCGCGAAAAAAGTTGCCGAGCTGGCCGACAGAGACACCAGGGCCAGTCCTCTGCAACCTCGACATCTTCAATCTGCCCACCTTCTTGCGTCTCTACCGCCCCTCCAGTTTCGCATCCCTGGGACACTCTCCCCATCGGGTTTCTCTACTCGCGAACGAGAGCACCGGCACCACGCGCCGCGCAGCGCGCTCACCCTGTGATCATTCATGGTACTTGCCCGCGTCGCCGGCTTCTTCTCCCCCTCCGGCTCAACAAAGGCGCAATTGGTAGACGATGAGCGCTCCGTCGCATCACCGGTCACGGGAACGATGGAGGCTGCGATAGAGCCGGAGGAGGACAGCCTGGAGGCCACGCGCCCGCCCTACATCCATGTGAGACGGCTCCCGGCCCAGCACGCCGCACGGCGATTGCAGATACACAGGCTGACAAACGCTGTTTAGGCCATGTTGGCTGGAGGTCTGGGTGGTACCACTGGAGACATGCTCATGCACTCGCTGGACACGGTCAAGACACGGCAGCAGGGCGACCCGCACATGCCGCCCAAGTACACCTCCATGGGCTCCACTTACCGCACAATCTGGCGCCAGGAGGGTCTTCTGCGAGGACTTTACGGCGGCGTTGTGCCTGCTTTCCTGGGCTCCTTTTCTGGCACCGTCATCTTCTTCGGCACCTACGAATGGAGCAAGCGCTTCATGGTCGACGCCGGCATCGCCCCGCCGATTGCATACTTCACCGGAGGTTTGTGCATCCACCCGCTCCCGTCCATACGCCCCATGCTCACAACCCACACTGCTAGGCCTGCTAGCAGATCTCTTCGCCGCTCCGCTTTACGTCCCATCTGAAGTCCTCAAGACTCGTCTCCAGCTACAAGGCCGCCACAACAACCCATATTTCGCTTCGGGCTACAACTATCGCGGGACATGGCATGCTGCGAGGACCATTGTACGCATGGAGGGCTGGCATGCTCTTTTTCATGGCTTCAAAGCGACCCTGGCCCGTGATCTCCCCTTCTCGGCCTTGCAGTTCGCCTTTTATGAACAGGAACAGAAGTTGGCCAAGGCCTGGGTCGGATCTAAAGATATTGGTCTCCCGCTGGAAATCTTGACAGGCGCCACAGCCGGTGGTATGGCGGGTGTCATTACCTGCCCACTCGACGTTGTAAAAACCAGAATTCAGACTCAGCAGAGCCCAGAGGCCATGGCTGCTTTTGCCGAGAAAGCTGCCAAAAGGCAAGCCCAAGCCTCCTCCGGCTTGACTGGCCCTAATTCCGGTGCTTCGTCAAAACACAGCACACCTCCAGGACCCGGCCCCGGTTATGCTAAACGAGTAAAGCGGCCAATCTCCACGTCGTCTCCCTCCACTTCCCTCAAACAGCACTCGGCGACCACCCTCGACACGTCTTCCATCATCAAGGGCTTGCGACTCATCTTCAAGACGGAGGGAGTCTGGGGCTTATTCCGCGGTGTTGGCCCCAGGGCAGTTTGGACTAGCGTGCAAAGTAGCACCATGCTGGTCCTTTACCAGACTTTCCTCAGATGGTTCGAGAAGCATCCCTTGGTCGATGGTGAAGTGTTATAGATTTAAAGCCCTTTTTTGGGGCAGTTTGGCATGTTCAGGAGGCAGGTGGTAGATTCCGAAGGCCAATTGTACAGTAGGTTGTATCATTCTCCTAGCCGGACGGCTTCCTTATCGAAGTCGAAGCATTGGGCGGCGTTGTGTCTCTCGTCTCTCCAGTCTATCATTGTACGGGTTTTGTTTACCATAGACGGTTTGGGGAAAGTGTTCAAGATATATATTAGATGAATATGTTTCCTTTTTCAATTCCCTTTTTGTTCCGATGGCACTTTTTCTCCACATGGCGTCACACTCTTGGCTCGCTTCCAACCTTGTCGTCGGAAAGAGGTCCCTGAAGGGGCTGGGCTCTGGGGTACTCCCTCATGCGGGGCACCGAGGTCGATGCGGGGGAACTTGTATCGCAACGTCCTTGGCCATACGTATTTAAGGCTGCATCAGCTCCGCCCCGGCTCCCAAGCTCTCCTTTGTCACTCATAAAGACTACTCACAATGGCATCCGGATTCTCCCGTATCGTTTCAGGCGGCCCGAGGGAAGGGGAAGAAAAGAAAGAGCAACCGGCCGTCAAGATTCCAGCTACACAGAAGGCTGCCGTCAAAGCCGGCTTGACAGCGCCCATCACCGAGGTCCCGGTCCAGAAGTTGAAGCCGGGACAGATGCTCGTCAAGATCAACTGGACCGGACTCTGCCACTCAGACATTGCCTTCCTGCGCGACTACTGGCCCGACTCTCCCGTTCAAACCCTCGTCAAGACCATGGCACTAGGCATCACCGGCCACGAAGGAGCCGGCACAGTCGTGGCTCTCGCGCCCGACGTGGCGGCGCAAGATCAGTGGAGCATCGGCGACCGCGCCGGCATCAAGTGGTGTGCCAGCGTTTGCCGGCGCTGCGAGTTCTGCACCAACGGCGTCGACGAGCTGCACTGCGCAAAGCAGCTGAACTCTGGCTTGACCACGCCGGGAACGTTCCAACAGTACGTCGCGACTGATGCTTTGTACGCAACGCGCCTGCCTGAGGCGGTTAGCGACGAAGAGGCCGGTCCTCTCATGTGTGGTGGCATCACGGCGTATGTGGCGTGTAAGCGAAGCGGGGTCAAGCCCGGGCAGTGGTTGGTGAATTTGGGGGCTGGTGGCGGGTTGGGCCATGTAAGAGACATCTGCCGTTCCCTTCCTGATCCTTGTTTGTTGACTTTACTTTACGAATTGCAGCTCGGCTTGCAGTATGCCAAAGCCATGGGAATGCGCAGCATCGCGGTCGATGTCGGTCCCGAGAAGGAGGAGCTGTGCAAGAAGCTGGGTGCCGAGGTGTACATCGACGCATTGAAATGTGAAGACCTGGCGGACGAGGTCATGAAAACCACGACTTACGGAGGTACTTATCTTACCCGTCGCACTTTGGCCGCGCTGGACTTGATGCTGACCTCTGTCGGCATAGCTCATGGTGCCATTGTCTTTGCTCCGACGAAGCAGGCCTACGAGGCGGCTCCGCGCTTGTTGCGCCCGGGTGGCACCATGGTTGCCGTGGGTTTACCAAAAGACCCAACCATCGTGGCTGGTGCGCCGCCGACTCTTGTCGTGATGAAGAAGGTATGTTCCTATTCCTTTGGGGTACTGGTCTTCGGGTTGAAAGCGATCCTGACAAGTGGCAATGCAGCTCAATATCGTGGGCAGTGTGACGGGCACGCAGAAGGAGGTTGAGGAGATGCTTGATTTCACAGCACGGGGGCTCGTGCACCCGATCTTGGTCAAGGGGAAGCTGAGTGAGCTCGACAAGTATATCGATCTCGTGGCCGAAGGCAAGCTGCAGGGAAGGGCTGTTTTGAAGGTCGAGGACTGAGCCACTTCCGATCCCAGGATACGCGTAAATGCCTTTACTTTTGTCTGGATGCTTCGGTCTCCCTTCTAGTGATAAACACTCTGTCACTGTCTAGTCACTTTTCAATCACTACACAAACGTGTTAGCTCCGAACACCGTACATAATCTTCTAGCGCACCTTCACAATTCTCCAGACAACTTTCTACACACTGCCTCACACCATCCCTCCAACTTCTTCTGATACCCCATGTCATCAGACGTGGAGCCAATGGACCTCTGCGATACGAAACAAACGCTGGAACAAATTCTAGACAAGGGCCGCAATGTCGCTGAGACGCTGGGCGACATGATTGTCTCATTGGAAGACCACGTCGCGCAAGACGTGCTGAAGAGCGTCCTTGCCCTCCAGAACGTCCTCTCCAAGGCCCAATGCGACCTCACTCACAAGCTCAACGCTTTCGAAGACCCACCGCTTCCTGTCAACTTGCTCGGCCTGAAGGATACACCTTGCCATGGCACTGTCGCCCTCACCGCGAAGGCATTGGACAAGGCGGGCATGCCGCCCATGTCTATTTATCAGGATTCCGGGCCTTCTGGTCCGCTGAGCTTCACTCAAACCACGGTCCCAAATGCCTCCGTCTTCACCCCCGAAGGTCAATTCAGCACTTGTAGCACTGAGAGTCCCCGGGCTCTAGCGACACCCATCGCGATCCACGCAAAGAGAGTCACCAAAGGAAGGAACACCAAGGGTGCTGCCACCACGACAACCGTCCAGCCCCGCAGGTTTTCCCGTCGCCTCGCCAGCCGCAAGAACCATGTACCAGAGGCCGTCACTGGGACCTACGTCCCTGACCAGGAGGACGCTCCTGCCGAGGCCAATGACACCACCGCCGTCACTCTTGCGGCCTCGGACGTTCAGATGCACGAATGTCAAATTCTCAACCTTCCTGCAGCTTGCGGCTCGGCCGGAATGTGGAAAGCAGTCGAGGACCGCGTACCTCCAACTCCGACGCATTTGCGTGTTAAAGACAATAGCACCACCCGCGGTCTGAAGCGCACTACTGGTGGAGCTGCTGCTGCGGCTTCGGGACGAGTCGAAAAGAGGCGGTTTGCGAGACTTACGGGAGCAACGGCGAAGAGAGGAGGACGTGGTGGCGGTAGTAAGGGAAAGGGCAAGAAGTAAAGAGAAGCGGTTGTGAGGGTAGGAGTGGGATTCGGGCGGAGAAACGGATTGGATTGGTGTTGGTAGAAGGTGATATGATGGCGGGTTCTCTGGGCACTGAAGGGCTCTTAATGTTGTGCCGATAGACTTAAGGCTTTGTTAGGTTTAAGTCCTTCCTATGTTCAAAGGGTAGGGGCTCTTCTTTTTAGTTTTTCATTACTGTAATAATTCCATACCACCACACTCTGATGCTTGACCTACAAACTTTCAAGGCGACCAAGTTGCAAACTTTGTTGGCTCTTCGTAGCCTTCCTTGTTCAATTCGACTGGCACGTGGACGCAACATGACGGGGAGGCTTGGGTTGAAACAAAGGCTTCGCTGCAAGGGCAAAATGATTGCAGATTAAGCCAAAAGGGGGCATCGCTGGTAAGAGTAACTGGTAGTCTAGTCTCGTGCTAGTTGCAAACTGCAGCTCATTCGGACAGAGGTGTTCGTTGTGGTTGTATCATGTATGGGATCACCGGCATGCATCTTGCTTCAGTGGTAGACATTGGATGACATGCAGTTAAGCCAGGACCTAAGGGTGTGCGAGAGTTTGATCCATGACACTTGACACAGGGCAATTGTTGCGATAGGCAGATCAGCAACTAGCGTGTGGGGGAGGCGGGCGCTAGTAGCACAGAAGGCGGGGTAACACTCTGGGAAAAGTAGCCACGGCACCGCTCACCTGAGCTGACATGCCACGGAAAACCCCGCACATCAATAGACACTTGTTCCCTCCCTTCCATCCATCTCTTCCCTCACCCAAAAAAATCCCACAGCGTCACAAAATTCCGTCCATTGATCCTTTCCCCCAAGTGTACCAGCTGTAAGCCGTCAAGATGAGTGCCATTGCCGAAACCAGTGATGGACCGACGCCTCCCATTCAGGTGCTTTTCGCCCTCCATCCTGGTTTCGACACGTTGGACGTCGCTGGTCCCGTTGAGGTCCTCCATACCGCCAGACACAATGTCAGCGACCCTGGTAAGTCGATGCCTGAGTCTCGAACCTTCCTTCTCCTTTTCTGACGGAACATGCCTTCGCGCAGCCGGCAAGGCCTTCAGCGTCAAGTTCGTGTCTGCCACCGAGCACACTGTGTCGCAGCAGGGCGCGTCCTTCCGCGCTCACATGGACTTTGATGACGCGCACGAGGACCTGGCCGACTTCGACGTCCTGATCGTGCCAGGCGGCGGCACCGACAAGGTGCTCGAGGGCGGCGGCACAGAGCCCATGGCGCTCATCAAGGCCTTCTCGGCGCTGCAGAAGAAGGACCCGTCCAAGGAGCGCACGCTGATGTCGGTGTGCACGGGGTCGCTGCTGCTGGCGCAGTCAGGCGTGCTGCAGGGGCTGGCGGCAACGACGCACCCCGACTACTATACCAAGATGGAGCTCATGTGCCAGAAGGCGGCTCAGCAGGGCGACTACGAGCAGACGGACGTGATGGAGGAGCGGTACGTGGTCAACAACGCGCGCTTTGAGCTGGGCGAGAACGAGGACGAGAACCCTTTCATCCTGCGGAAGCGGCCGGACGGGCGGCGCAAGAGCATCGCGCGCAAGGGCAGCAATGCGTGGAAGGAGGGCCGCCGCCGCGAGAGCATCGTGCGCCGGGCGAGCATGCGGCTGGGCGGCCTGCGCGTCATCACGAGCGGCGGCATCACCACCGGGCTGGATGCCAGCCTGTATCTCGTCGGCGCTATGGTGTCGCACGACTCAGCGCTTGAGGTGTCGCGCGTCATGCAGTACGAGTGGAAGAAGGGCGTGACGGTCGACGGCATTGACGTTTGATGATGACGCCGATGGCGCGCGATAAAAAAAGAACATTGAAGGTGTCGAAAACAGGGCAGTGGTTGGCTGGGTGGCGAGGAGAAGCGAGTATGATGAGGCGCCCGAGGTCACGGGCATAGCATGAACGAGTCTATGAGCAAATGAACAGGAATTTGACCAGTTGTGCTGTCGTGTTCCCCTGAAGTATAGCAGTACATGATCATAGTAGCCGCTCCCGCGTGGCATTATCCGTCGGCGGGAAGGGTGGACCCCCAAGAGGCACAGCCTCGCAGCCACTGACGGCAGGACAAGGGATTCTTCAGTTGTTCCAGGGCGTTGAGTGGACGGCGGTGCCTGAAACGGTAGGCGCGCGCTGGCCAGTAAGACGGGGGAGTGGATAGTGAAACAGCAAAACAGCGCGCTGTCGACGGGCCCTGAGCTGTCCCCCGCACTCGCTTGCTGCCGATTGCCGGCGATCTTGCATCAGTTCCGGTGTGCCGACCGTTGGCGTGTGCCGTTTGTGGCTACACCCAGCTGCCACCTCTCAGCTCGCCCTGTGCGTGGCGCTCTGGCCCCACCTCTCATGCCATCTCGACCGCGAAAGCTGGCAGTGGGTCCATTCTTCATCCGTACACGTCGTGTCCGCGGCGAGCGCCGTTCTAGACGCCCACGCCCGTGGGGACTGGCTCCACCGGTCAGTCCCAATGTTGCCCTTCCACGTCCCTGCATCGAACCCTCTGCAACGCAAGCGCTATCGTGCATCCAACCGGTTCTGCTGCCGGGCCAAGCGCCATGTTTCGAGCCAGCCGCGGGAGCGGCGTCGATGCTCTCCCATCCCGGTTAGCTGGCTAACCTCACCTGCAAGAGTCAGTCAACCTCTGGTATAAATGGGGTCCTCGCAGCTCTCTTGGTTAGCCCCAACACTCCTCCTGCAGGTACAAGACACAGACTACAACTTGCGGTGAGACTTGAATACTTCTCACCTCCTTCTTCTCCTCCTATCATCAATCATCCGCCTCGCTCCTATCTTTAGACGTTGCACATCTTCGACTGGACCAAAGATCAGCACCCAACCCTAAAGCACATCACCCACCTCTACATCAATCATGTCTTTCGCTCGTCTTGCTGGCAAGATTGCCGTCGTCACCGGCTCGTCCTCCGCCATCGGCCGTGCCGTCGCTCTTGCTCTCCACCGCGAAGGCGCTCAGGTCGTTTGCTCAGACTTGACCACCACCAGCCAGGACACTGAGCTGCCTACCCACGAGCAAATCCTCAAAGATGGCGGCAAGGCCATCTTCATCCAGACCGACGTCACCAAGGCCAACGAGGTCAAGAAGCTGGTCAAAGAAGCGGTGAGCCAGTTCGGCAGAATCGATATGTAAGTCTTCCATCTCTTTCTAGTGGCCACTTGACCACTGCACTGCCGTCGCCATGCTGACCTGAGCACAACAGCTTCATCAACAACGCCGGCGTGACCTGCGAGGACCTCGGCTCCGAGGAGACCTGGGACAGAACCTTTGCCGTCAACGCCCGCGGTACCACCCTCGGCTGCAAGTATGCCGGCGCCCAGATGAAGAGGCAGGATCAGCTCCCCAGCTTGGATCGGGGCTGGATCATCAACATCGCAAGCGTTCAGGCTGGCACGAGTAAGTCGTGACAACATACTTTCCGGGAGGGGACTGAAATACTAACCTCCATGTCTCTGCAGGGTCCGAATCGACCTCCAAGCACGATGTTGTGAGCGACTTGACCAAGACCACCGCGCTCGAGTTCCGTGACCACAGCGTCCACGTGAACGCCATCTGCCCTGGCTGTAAGCATCAACTATTGGCGACCGAATCGAGAATATACAAGGCTGACAGTACGCAGACACCAAGATGTCGATGCCTGAGGGCTGGATGGAGAGCGCCGAGGCGCAGAAGGCGCTGGCGAAGCTGCCCGAAGACGTTGCCAAGATGGCCATCAACCTGGCCAGCGAAGAGAGCAGCTGGATGAGTGGCAACTCGTTGCCCGTCGATGGTGGCCTCAACGCCATGTAAACCCTCTTATGTGCCACGTTTCATGTTTCATGTATAACCACCCTGTAACGATTTAATGACGAATAGAATGTATATGATCTCCTGGTATTTTATCGGCGTATATGGAGAGGCGTGTCTAATCGTACATATGTACAGTGTTTCCCTGCTTACAACATCAATCATACATCGCATGTCATGTTCGTCTGCGCCTGCGCCGACGACGTATTTCCAGCAATGGCCAGCGTTTACTTATGAGTGGGTTTCTTGGCGTTTTCCGGGTACTCTGTCGCCTTCTCGATTTCCTGTTTCTCTTCCCGGATTTCTTCCTTTGCCTTGATGGTGCTCTCGACCTGTTCGACAGCGCGCTCGATCTCAATCTCCATCTCCGGAAGGTGGTACCGCTCGGCCAGGAGCTTGCCATTCCAGTTTTGCAACACCATCACGTCCTCGGTCTCGTTGTTTGTTTGCCGCCTGACGATCTCGGCAACTTCCTCGGCCTGCTTCCTCGTGGGAGAGGGCGCGTCGCGCGACTGCTGTCTGGAAGGGTGGATGAGGCCTGCAGCGTAGAGCTCGTCGAGCTCCTTGGATGGATTCGATTTGATCAGGTTATTTTTCAGCAGGAATTCGAGGTGTTTGGAGCCGGACAAGGCCTTCCAGTGGGAGTAGGCGCGGAAGACGAGGTAGAAGAAGGGGATGTTTGGTATTCTACATGGGGCGGGTCAGTTGTGCGAATCGTGGGGTTCAGTGCACGGTGTCCACGTACATGGGTATCAGGGCGAAGGGTGCGGTGACTGGCATGCCGATAATGCTCCACCACAGGCGTTTCCTGTGCAGCGACTGGCGCTCCGTGGCCAGCTTCTTAAGAATGCCCGAGACGCGATCCTGGCTGAGGAACAGGCCGGGGAACGTAACCTCAACGGTGTCGCGACCATCCAGCTCGGCTTGCTTGCGCGTGCTGCTCAGCGAAGGTATTGTCTTGAGCCCCCATTCCTGGTAGGGGATCTGGCGCAGGACGCGATTGCCTTGAACGGTGACGGCCTTTTTCCAGCCGCCTTTGTACCACGGGGAGCCGGGCGGTGTCTTTTCCCAGTCGGTCCAGGTCTGGTTCGCCTTGTTGGTTACTTTGTCGAGCACTGTCGGCGGTTGCTGGCCAGAGGCGGCGAAACGGCGCTCGCAGTAGATGAGGGTGCGGCGAGTGGAAATTGGGAGGAGGAAGAGCCGCATGGTGGCGGACGGCGGCCGTTGAGCTGGGCGTTACAGGCGTGGTGTGGTGGGACAGCGGTATACGGCGGGATGGGGAGTCGGGCGGGGCAGACAGAGGAGGTTTGGTTCAGCTGAAGACGCGTTTTTTCGCTTGCCAGGGCAAGTTCATATGAAACTTCGAGCCTCAGGCGTTGCGGGCTGTGCTCAACGTCATGGATGGTCCGTGTCCAGAGGCACACAGGCAATCTCCCGGAAGCGATCTGCAACAAGCAACATCCTACCCAGCCGCCTGCAATAATTGGAGATCCTCAGCCTCCCCAAGGCCGGTCTTTTCTCACTCACTGGCAGCTGGAGGCCTTTCCTCCACCCAAAGCCGCCCAAAACACCACGCTCACCCCTCCACCGCTGCCCGCCCAAGTCATGGCCGTTGACCATGGAACGCCCCGGACAGTCCCTCGTAAGCCCCCGTGCACCTAATCCCCAAACCGCTCGCGTGCTGACTTTCTGCCGCTCAGCTTGGGTGCGCTCTGCTCACAACGACTCCTCCGAAGACCTCCGCCTCGACACCCAGGTGACGCCGCTATTGCTACCCAAGACGCCCCAGACCATCCGCCCCGCCTCGCACAACTCGCACCCCTCTCCTCGCCCCGGTGCTCCCGCCGGCCGCCGCTTCGATCATGTCCGCGAGGCCGCTCCGCCGCTCCCCAACACGTCGCCAGTCGAGAGCGCGTCCCGCTGGCGCACCTTTGCCTTGGCCTCTCAGTATCCCGATCCGCCCTCGTCTGCCGGCCGCGCCGAAGTCGCTTCGCCGGAATGGATCCGCGACAACTTCAATGACCTGGACTCGCCGTGGGAACCAGAGCAACCGATGACGCCCGATCCGGAAAAGCGGCCCGGATTCTGGCTGTTCAGCCATTCCAAGCGGAAGAGCCGATTCCACAAGTTCCATGTGAGACATTCCCCGGGCCGAGCTACGACCCCAACGCCCGTGACATTTCGCCCGCCTGCTTCCTCGCTTCTTCTAGCTTTGGTCCTGTGTTGCGTGACCGTTTCACATTATTGACATGACCTGCAGCGCATTCTTATGCGGAACCCCTACATTCCGCTCGTCATTCGACTGACCGTCCTTACCTTCTCGGCTGCAGCTCTGGGCATCTCGGGCCGCATCTTCCACCTCACCAACCGCAGTAATTGTGACGCTGGCTCGTCCACCTACATGGCCATTATTGTCGATGTGATTGCTATCGTGTACCTTTGCTACATCACGTATGACGAGTACTCGGCTCAACCGCTTGGCCTGCGCAACCCCAAGTCCAAGCTACGCCTCATTTTCCTAGATCTCCTCTTCATCGTCTTCGACTCCGCAAACCTGAGTATTGTAAGACTCCCCGCATTGCATTCAAAGACAAGCAGATTAACCCCTGATTCAGGCTTTCCAGTCACTAACCGACTCGAACTGGGCCTGTGTCGACACGCGCGAGCGCACAAACGACCCGGATATTGCTACGTGCTATCAGGCTAGCGTATGCAACCAGCAAAAATCCTTGACAGCAGTCCTACTATTAGCGCTCGTCGCATGGCTGCTAACGTTTGCCATCAGTACGCTCCGAATCGTGGAGCGGGTCACGCGCTGATGGCGTCAAGTCCTTCTTCTATTCTTTATTTGCTTATATCGGTTTAATCAGTTCACTATACCCCGGAATGATAGCTACCTCTTCTTCCTCGTCTTCCTCCCTTCTCCTGATCTTCATGTTCGGTCCGAATGTAATGAGAATGCGTTGTTGAGAGTGGGTACGACAGCAACTACCGGAGCGCTCCGTGCACCAGGAACATCAACATCTTGAGCACCGGGAGGTGCCATGACGGACCTGGAAAGAGTTGGTTAGACTCGGATATATTTGTTTCCTCCGAGGGTTGGAATCTGAGACAAGTCCTCTACGTTGAGGAGCCGTTTCTTGGAGTTTCCATGCTCGGATAACGACAGGTTTGTCCAAAGCGCAATCAGGCCATATGAATGTCTTGCGGCCTATATGCTTTGCTCCACTTGAGCTGGCAGGTATACCTGCGAGATGGCAAAAGAGCAATCGTACATTGCTTTCATGGCGCAAGCGCTTGGACTGAGACCAAAGCGCACAACTCTGCGGGTGCCTGTCTTAGTCTGCAAGCACCATGGCCTGTGGTAAGGTAGAAATAAGATGCCAGGTAGGTTTCTCACTTGGTATCTCTTTACCTTTCCTATTTGAATCTCTGGATCTTTTCCTTGTATCCATACTTGAGATCAAGTCAGCAACAGCACATGTGCATCTCATCAGCTTACAAAGTTCATTTACTTGAACAACAACGATGCCTTTGAACCTCCACCAGCGCAACCGCTCTCCGATACCCGACTGGGACTTTCCAGCGCGGTATCCTCCTCCAAACGTCCATCGCCGCTACCACGACCGCGATCACGAGCGCATTGTCCCTCGCTGCACACATGGCGGCCACCATGTCAACCACGCCTATCACCACGCTAATGAGTATGCCCCACCACCTTCGGTCCACACTCCGCCCATCGACCGTTATGGCCGCCGGTTGGCAATCGTCCGACACCGCACCGCTTCCCCCACCGATGCCTCTGGTTGCAACCGCTGGCACTGGCGCTGGTTGTGCCCTTGTCTCCGGACGTGTAGATGTGCGCACTCACGCGGTCCGCGGCAAAGAATTACACGGTCGCGAGCGAGAGACTTGGAGAGGGAAGAAGCGTACCCATATCCCTTCGTCCCTGGACATGACAGTGGCCCAGACGACACTTGCTGCCCTCCTTCACCGACGACGGATGGATGGCAGCGGCAAAGGCACAGGGGCGGCGGAAGGGAAGGGGGGCGTGTTCGTGTTCGTGTGCGGGGCCCAGGTCCAGAATTACGGGGTCTACCTAAATTCAAGGAAAAAGCGAGGGAGCAACTGCTTTCACCCCCACCGCCGCCGTTGTATCAAGGGCGCCCTCGTATTCCTCGGGAACGGAGAGGACGAAACGAGGACGGGGAACCCGGCATGTGTACTTGCCCTGATTGCACGGGGGAGGCACCTGATCTTATCGACCAACTCTGCGGTGGTGTAGATGCGCTTGGATTTGTAGATGGGGGTCGCAGAAACGCAGTCGCGGATGGTATCCATCCCCCACCTAACTCACGGCTCTCCTCGCGATCGAGGTCGTCGAGGCATGAGAGAGCGCCGCCGCGTCCGTCGAGGGCCAGGTCAAGGTCGAGAAGACCTTACCGAAGGACGGCGAGGGACGGAGAGCGTGAGCTGGAGGACCCATCGTTTCTGGGACTGCTGGATACGGGAAGTGGCGTTGCGGGAGGGGACGATCCGGAGTTCAACGTCATCGGGACGAGGAGAACAGGAGGGGAGCGACGACGTGGCCGGATGAGAGGGGGTGGACGTGTTGGAGGAAGTCTTGGTGAGCTCAGCATGGGCCGAGCGGACGAGATGGCCGATGAGAGTGACTTGGAGGCGTGGGACAGAGGTTTCGATGGTCGGATGACCTGGTAGTGACAAGGCGGGACACAGGGCGAAAGGCGAAATGGGATGTCGTCACTTGCGCTGTAGCCTTCAGGTAGCGAAGTCGGAGGAGCTCAGTTTTATTTGTTTGTGTTTTCTCAGTTTTCAGATATTTTGCTTCTTTCATTACTCTATTGCATGCTTCAGCTTCGGACGATACGAATTTTTGCCTTTGCAATTTGATTTATTAGACGTCAACACACAGGCCATCCGGAATCATTGACTGCGAACCCCATAGAGATCAAGAATAGAGTGTCATTAGAAAGCACGGAAATCCCCGCGTAGGGCTGAAGCGACTCCGCGCCGCTCCAGCCAGCTTGCACTTTCATCCAACTTCACCTCGCCACATTGTACACCACGACGCAACAAGCTACCACGCTAACCTTATCACTTACCTCAACATCTCCGCAAACCGCCTTCTGACACTCGTCCGCTCGCCCACCATGTCCAAGATCACGCACATCAGCGGCCAGCCACAGTGGAACAGCATCCTCTCGTCCAACACCTACGTTATCGCCGACTTCTACGCCGACTGGTGCGGACCGTGCAAGGCCATTGCGCCCGTCTTTGAGCAGCTGGCCCAAGCCGAGGCCAAACCCGGCCGCGTCGCCTTCGTCAAGGTCGATGTCGACTCTCAACAAGGTGTCGCCGGCCAATACGGTGTTTCCGCGTACGCTTGACTCCCATTATCCGGCGCTATACTGCGGAAAACCCCCCCCCCTGACTGATTGACTCGATATCCAGCATGCCCACCTTCCTCGTCCTCAAGAGCTCGACCGTCACTGAGACCATCCGCGGCGCCAACCCGGCCGCCCTGCGCGCTGCCGTCACAAAGGCCGCTGCTGACGCCGCCAAGGGCTCCGCGCGCCAAAGCACCGCTTTCCAGTCTACGGGACACGTCCTGGGCGGCCCGGGCCACAAGGGTGCGACGACGAGTGATTGGGGATGGAGCTTGCGGCGCAGGGGCGGTTGGGTGGATACGGCAGTGCGGTTTTTCGGGCTGTACCTCACGACTCTGTTCTCGTTTGATGCGTACGCGGCGGCGCGGGAAAGCCCGTTCAATGTGAATGCGAAGAACAAATAGACGAGGTTTGGCTTGGCGTAGGCGGTTAGATGAGCCAAGAATTGCTCTGGCTCCGGGTTGATTGGGGTATTTACTGGTGCACGATGGTGGGTTCTTACTTTTTATACCAAGGTTCACGTACTTCAATCATATTTCTTTCTCGACAATTCTCTTTATTTTGATGTGAAGGAGGAAAGGTCCGACGATGAGGACGACCATCAACCGCCGTCTATTCATCCTCGCCATCATCATTGCTGTCATTCTCACCGCTCTGGTACCTCTTCTGACAACTATTTCTCGTCATCGTCCTTGTTCCTCGTCTTCCTTTTCCGCCTTCTCCATCTACCTCCTCTTCCTCGCCTTCCTCACCGCCACCATCGCGTTGCGCACCTGCTGGCAGAAGCCCGTGTCGAAGGCTCCCGTGGGCAGGAAGTGCGCGTACAGCATAACCCTGCCCTCCCTGTCAGCGCGCACCAGGTACGCGTGCTGCTGGCACTCCTCAGCCGTCAGACGCGCAGCCGAGCTCAGTCGGTCGTAGTGGAAGTGCACCGTGTACGGCGCGCCACCAGCACCGGCACCAGCCTGCGGGAGCGGCAGCATCAGGGTGAGGGCGAGGTTCTCGAGGTACTGTTGGGTTGGAGAACGTTGGTTAGCTGGGATCTTAGTGGAGAAAAAGGGTGCGGAGGTGGTGGGGTGGTTCGAGTTATGGGGGAAGGATTAGAGGAGGTGGGTAGGAAGAACGGAGAAGAGGAGCACAGGGGAGGGGTAGGATTGTTAGAAGAAAAGGGGAAGAACTTACGTCGAGAGTGAAGCCGTCCTGGCGGTACATGAGGCAGAGTAGGTCATCCGTGAGGAAGTTGCGGATCTCGATCTAGGGGGCTCCAGCGGCGGCCGTGGGGCGCCTTGGGGTTAGTCGGTGGGGTTCTTGTTATGGGGAGTTTGGAGGGATAAGTAAGGAGGTGGAAGACGGACCGTGACGTTCGGAAGCTGGGGGCAGTCGTTGGGCGGCTGCTTGCAGTGCTTGTGGGAAACCATCTTGGCGGTTGAGTGGTGCTACGGTAAACTGGTGTGGGGTGTGATTGACGTGCCCGTTGCGGATATGAGCCGACTCTGGAAGCTCGTCGTGCGTTGGTCTCGCGGCTATGGTTTGCTTGCGTATCTTGAGGTGCTGACCAGATCTTAGAGACTGGTGGCTGCTGTGTCGGTCGTTGGAAAGGAGAAGAGAAGATGGTTCAACCGCTGTTTGCGCACCGGCAGCTTCTGTTGCTATGCGCTGGCAAGATCTTGCGTGTCGGTGGCAAGCAGTTGTGGGTGTGTGCGGATGAGCGGTACAGTTCTTGGTTAGAAACTCTGCGAACAAGGTATCTTGGCGTGTCCACGCTGGGTCGGACACTGTTGTTCGAAGAGTGGAAGAGGCGGAAGCTCTGTGACCTTTGGTGTGCTGGAGTCTCCTGCGACGAAGCGTGCGGAAGATCTGGGCGCGCCTCGCGGGTGCTGTACTGATGACTGGAGAAGAGAAGAGGTGGATTCACAGGAGTGTTTGAGACAGTGACCACTGCGGTAGTGTATGCCGAGCGCGTGGACGCGCTCGCGGCCAACAGTCGGACACTGTGGTGGTGGTTGCGAAGTAGAAGAGAGGAAGGGCCGGAAGGCGTTCATAAGGCTGCGCTCCGTACACTCATAGAGCGGCCGCACGAGGTTCACACACCTGCCTCTTGATGGCCTCCGGGATCCCTTGGGCTCTGAACAGTGCTCTTAGCAGCTTTCCCGGATTTGGTCACATTCAAGACGACATGGTCAATGGCTGTCCAATATACCCCAGAATCCTCTCCCGGCTCAATTAAGTAATTCGCACACGTCTTTGCTCATAACACGGCATGCGTAGTTGCCGGGATGGCTCGTTAAGAAATAAGAGTTTTCTACCTTTCCTCATACTCCAATGTCCCGCAAGCAACCCAATTGCCGCCTTTTGTTTTCCTCCTTGGTAGTTTTGAGTGCCAGCCTTTCCCTGAAAGCATCCTATAGTAGCTCAGGGTCAAAAGTAAGCCGGATCAAGAACCCAACCATTGCACAGGTTCGTGGTTCAGACTTTGTTCTCGAAGTTGGCATAGACGACGAGCTTGCGATCTCCATGAATCCGCAACGCGATGCCGTGGTAGATGCCGGCTGTCCAGAGAGTGCGTATCAATCGCGGTTTGTCTGCGGTGGACGGACCTCGAAAAGAGTCGCGGTGGAGGTGCACAGTGTACTCTTCAGGGTCGTGGTTGAACGTGCTAAAGGTGACTTCATGGAGCCTCTGTCGGGAAGTGTCAGTTGTGACTGTGATGGCGAGAGGCAATTTGCTCAGTAAGACAACTGCTTCAACTCCACGTGCACACAAGACAATGTCTCACCTCCCAGGTAATCTCGCCGCACATGTGGCGTACGCGCGGAATGGGTCCAGGATTCCAGCTGCGAAGCTCGATGGTGACGAGCGAGCGGGCAATCTGCGTGTGTTGCAATCCATGGCGCAGATGTTGAAGTTTTTTGGGGGATGTGTGCAGAAGGAATGACAGTGCCGAATGGAGACACAATGGTGGTCTATAGAGACATGGTGACCATTGTTCCTGATGAGTGCAAGACAATTGAAGGTCGTATGGGATTATTGGTTTCGTAGAGGCCTGGCCAAGGTGAAGCAGCCTTCACTTTTAGATAGCTTTGTCCTCAGACTTGTTTTGTAATGCGGCAATGAATGTGTCCTCGAGCGAGTGTATCTACAACACGATGTCTCAATGGGTGACTTGGTGGTGGCTCAATTAGCAGTGGAAATGGTGGTTTCATGGCCGTGCAAGCTGTGGCGTTTTTCACGATCAGATCGAAGTTTGCCATTTCGTAGAAGATGAAGATGATGAAGAAGAAGAGCTGTGAGAGTGCAGCTGAAGTGGGTACATACATTCCACCAAGGTGCGTGGAGATTTTCGTCGGGATGAGGGATCGATCTAGACGTGATGTGCACCAGGGAACAAGCAGGGAAACGTCATCAGCCACACCCCAAGTCCAGCCCAGCCCAGCCGTCGCGCCTTGCGGCTTGCCTCCTGCACAAAAACTGCGACCTGCCTCTGCACTCAACACGCCTGCCTAATAATGTCTAATATCCTCCTCCTTCCCTCTGGCGCCATGCTTGCGCCCCTTCTCTGATCCGTTTCCCCTTGCTTGTGCAACCCCACCACCAACCACCGCTCTCCTCAACAGGCCCCGCCGAAACAATCCTCTCTTCTGTGTCTCACCAGGCCCCGTTATGGACCGCCATGGCCTTGACCCCGACTCCTACACCGCCCAACGCCTAGTCGGTCCCTCTGATGCTCCACTCAATGCGCCCCACTGATATCTAGCTAGCACCATGCCACTCCCGACCATCTATACCTCACCTCGCGCCGCTGCTTCATAGGCCCCATACCCGAGGGCTGGCTCAAGTCGCACCGTCGCGACTGGTACAAACATCACCTGCACATCAACTACTCGTCGCGCGCCGCTACCTTCTCTACCAACATCAACGTCACCCGCGACCGTCGCACCTCCGGCCTCGATTCACCCCAGTCCTCAAGAACCTTCCGCCCTAGCTTCCCACAGCCCGACGATATTTCCACTGGCGCTGCGCCTGCCGAGGGCCCTGCTGGGAGTATTGCCGTTCCCAGGGCAAGCAATCGGGATGCCGACATTGTGGAAACCGATTTGGGGACGCGCCCAAAGAAGGCTTCTTCCCGTCCCAATGCCACAATGAACCGCAAAGTCGACAGGTTGCGACCTGATTACAGGAGAGATAATACAGGCTCATTTGTGACGGCCATCGAAGAGCAGCTCCCTGTTCCCAGCCCCGAACCTGGTGCAATGTCAACGGCCGAGAGTAGCCTGCAAATCCCTTCGTTCCCACGTGGTGATACCTCTACCTCTTCATTGCTGTCCAAGCCTGACCGCGGCCTTCCAGCTCCAGCCCCAGAGCAGCCTGAGCAAGCCCTTCGCCCCAGAGTGGAGACGGGCCCCAGTTTCGTGAAATTCAACGTACCTGATGATTCGAAGCGTGCCGAGATTCAAGCCAGAGCACGCCTCACTCAGGCAAGCCTGCGTCGAAAGGGCTCGCGCCTTCGCAAGGCCAAAGGCCTTGATGGCGAGATAGTCAAAATGGACAAGATGCTGGTGCGCGTAGACAGCACCATTGCCGAGATTAGTGACGACTTTGACGAAAATGAAGCTCACAAGATTGATTCGAGGACCACGGAAAAATGGCGCGAGTACATGGTTGTGTGCCGAGATTGTGTTGACGATGAAGACCCAGACGTCCCCTTCGTTCTTCAGATTTACAAGACACGCGTAAGTCTCCACGGCCGTTAGGTGCCTCTTTTCCTAGCACGGCTAGTGTTTCTTGAACTCCAGCTAACCCAGCCTCTCTCACAGGTGATTGCGGCTGTCGAAGAATCAAAGAACCGCAACAAGGCAAAATACGAAGTCCGGCTAAGCCCAAAGTACACCAGAGTCAACCTGTATTCATCGTTAGACAAGACAGTGGTTATGTGGACACCGGGACGGAAAGGGACCAAAATCTTCATCATGCGTCCCCGCTCGGGTTCCAGCGCAGCTGAATGGTATACCTTCCTCAGGAAAATCCTGGGATGGAACCGAGCTTCACAGCTGCAAATCAATGTCCCGGATCTGGATGTGAATCTCCGCCTCGACAACCCGTTCCAGGAACTGGAGTCGTCCAATGAGCTGAAGGAGGCAGCTAAAGGCAATGCTGAAGCAATGGTAAAATCCGTCCAACAGGAGCAGGCTGTGGCCCAAGACATCATCAAACGGTCCATCGAAATGCTCGGCCAGACCAAGGACTACGCCGAAGTCATCAAGCAGTGGACTGAATCTGGACGCATGGGTCTAGCGTGGAAGCGATACGACCGTCTGGAGTGGATCCATGGTCCCAATGAGCAGAAGATGTATGGTTCTATTGCTATGGCCCGGACGCATGAGCTAGAGCTGCGTCCCAAGGAACATTATCCCACAACCGCAAAGACCAAGAAGGAAAACATCCTCGAAGAGCCTGCTCCTGTAGAAGGCTTCCTGATCAGATTGACAAGCCAAAGAGGTGTGGACAAGAGGTTGGGCCGAATGTTCTTCAAGCGACTTTACTTTTCGACGCACGACAACTACCTCGTCTTTTCACGACCTGCCAAAGCAGTTCCTCCGCCACCGCCGAAGCTCCCAGGCTCTGGAGGCGCGAGGATTCCGTCAGCCAGGGAGATATCGGAAGGGACACCACTGATATATGCCGTGAGTTTTGAACCCTGGAGAAAGGCTTGAATAGTTTGCAGAAAGTTGACAGTGAACAGGTCAATCCTTACCCTGCCAAGGATGGACAAATCGAATGGCTCGCGAACGGATCTCGCGAAGACATTCGGCACCACGACCAAGACGCTGCCGATGAAGCGGAGAGAAAGACAGACTTGCTCTTGAAATGCGACGGCTACATCAATCTCTGCAACATCAAGAAGGTTAGGAAGGTGCATCGCGGAGCGGCGGCGGCGGACGAGAATGTGGAAGAGGGCTCGGATGTCGACTTTGACCTTGACGTTGATGATACCATGGAAGATGATGGTGTCACTAAAGAAATGGACGACGAAAGGACGTTTGAGCTTGTCTTGAGAAACGACCTCGTTATCCGTCTGCAGGTGCGCAGCCCCAAATTCTCCCAAAAGTGTTATTGATGCTAACAATACCACCACACAGGCTTTCGATAAGATGACAAAGAAAGAGTGGATACGGCGTCTTCGCCAGCTCGCAAAATACTGGAAGTACCGTTGCGCAACCGACATTCAGCTTTACAAGTCGGTCCGGAAGTTTAACCTCGACCTTCTCAACATCGACGAAGAAACGGAAGCGATTGTAGGCCAGTTCGCGAGGAAGTGGGAGGTCTCGCACGCACACGCCAGCCCTGAATTGTATAACCTTTGTGGGATTTCGGCCTGTCGTTCTATACACGTAAGTCTTCTCCCCGTTCATTGACACAAACTGTTCGTATTAATCCCCAGCCCAGATCTCCGGCGTCCTCTTCCGCAAGCCGCGCCGCCACGCCACGTTCACCCGCTGCTCCGTCATCTTGACCGCAGGCACCCTCCTCATCTTCCAAGACTCGCTGCGTAAGAGCACGGGCAAGCAGCTCGAGCACATCCACCACGAGCACATCTCTACACTCGACCTCCGTGATTGTTACCTCTACTCGGGCGGCCTCACCGAGAACGACCTCCTATACCAGAACCGCACCTTTGACAACAACAGGCCTGGTCACACAGCGCTGCCCCGCATCTATCTCGAGGACGGCTGGACCAGCACCGACGAGGACTACATGACGTGCTTTGCCATCTGGCATGGCCGAAAGAAGAGCCTGTTCCGCCGCGGTGGCGACGATCCGCAGGCGAAGGCGGTGATGGAGAAGGAGGGCGGTAGGAGGAGCAGGTTTAAGCTGGTGAGCCAGCTGGGCGTGCCGGGTAATACCATGGTGTTCAAGGCCAGGAGTCGCGCCGAGAGGGATCATTGGGTCTTGGCGATCCAGACGGAGTCGGAGAGGCTGGCGCAGGCTGAGGAGGTGAGGATTGTTGGGGAGAACTAAGACATGACCGGCTTGGAGTTGGAGTGGTAAGGCAAGGTATGAGGTATGGTGGTGGTTTTTCTTCTGGGGATTCGACCTGCTTTACGAGTGTGTTTCTGCTTCTTCTTCGCTTGGCTTTTCCTGTTCTAACTTTTTGTTCGCACATCGGACCTCCTTTTCTGCGTCCTGATTCACCTACCTGTATTATTTCCTTTGTCCTCTTGTGCATGACTCCTCTTCGAACTTAATTACTTTCGTATGCAGAAACTCTACGATACGTAGCTAATACCGAGAACACATAGCAGACCTCACATCTGCCTCTAGAGTAAGCCCATGACTATAGTCACTCGGCTTGGTTGTCCTTAGGGCTCTGGCTTGCCCTTTGAAAGCACATGGGAGAAGATCTGAAAAACTCGTGTAGCTGGCTGACATCGATTCACATGTCACTCTGGGACCTTCCGGCTGTCTATTCCCATGTCTTTGGAGCAGCTCATCCGAATATGACTTGGTCGAATTTCTGCACAAACGCCTTGATTTCCTCCTCTGCGTAGAGAACGAAGACATGCCAAATCAGCCAAGGACACATAGGGGCGAAACGTGAAGACTTACCGGTGTTGTAGTGCACCATACTCAGCCTCACGACACCCTCGGGCCCCAATTGCAACACTTCATCGCACAGCCTCTTGGAGTAGAAGTGGCCCCACCTGAAGCCGTAATCCGACACAGCCTCGACGGCCTCGACCACCTCGCGCGCGTTCTTCCCCTTGACCCCGAAGCTCACCGTCGGCACGCGCTTGGACGAGTCCGGGTCGCGCTCGCCGAAGATGGTGACCTTGTCGCCCTTGCTGGCAAGGTAGTCGAGCAGCACCGTCTGCAGGCGCTGCTCGTGGGCGGCGATGGAGTCGTTGACGTGCTTGGCCGAGGCCTGGCTGGGTCCGCCGAGGTAGGACAAGATGAGGGGCAGCGTCTGCGTCAGCTCGTAGTTGGAGGCGGCCAGGCCGAGCTTGTCGGTCAGGGTCGTGGTCGGGTTGAAGTAGTGGCCCAAGGAGGCGAGGGAGGCTTGGGCGGCGCGGCTGGCGTAGAGCATGGAGACGTGGGGGCCGTAGACCTTGTACCACGAGAAGCTGTAGAAGTCGGTGCCGAGGGCTTTGACGTCGATGCGGCGGTGCTTGGTGGAGATGTTAGGGTTGTGCGTGCGGGGGTTTTCGGGTGGGTGATACTCACAGGGGCATAGGCAACGCCGTCGACGCAAAGGAGGGCGCCGGGAATGGTGTGCACGGTGTCGGCGATGGACCTGATGTCGTGGATGGTGCCGAGGACGTTGGAGGCGTGGGTGCAGGTGACCAGCTTGGTGCGGGAGGAGAGGAGGGGCTTGAGAGAGTCGGGGGTAAGCTTGGGGTTGGTGGTGGGTTCGACAGTCCACCATGTGAGGGTCAGGTTCTTGAGGGCAGCAATGGCCACCCACGAAGCGATGTTGGCTTCATGGTCGAGCTTGGAGACGATGATCTCATCGCCGGGGGAGAATTTGAGGGCGATGGAGAGGTTGCGGAAGAGTTGGGTTGTGGAGGCGCCGATGACTTTTGGGGAGCAATTAGTTGATGATGTTTCAGGGTAAGGTGGAAGAATGGTCAACATACCAACCTCGTCGTTTTCGGCATTGATGTACTGGGCTCCGGCTGCTAGACCATGGCTGAAATTCTTGGTGGAGGCGGCGCCAACGGGGTACGAAGCACCCAATTGAACGTTGTTCGTCGAGAGATAGTCGGAGACACTGCAAGATGGTCAGCCGTGGTTGATTTCTCATCCATCGTATACAGCCTACGATTTGATGACATCACCCAAGGCCTGGCTGCCGCCGGCGTTATCAAAGAAGACCTGCTTCTGGTTGAGAGCAGGGAATTTGGACCGAGCATTCGCGATGTCAAAGGTGGAAGTCATGATGGAAGTTGGAGCGTGGTTGAGGCTTGAGGTTGAAGTGCAGAGGAGAATATAAGCAAGTTCGTCCCACCTTCCATTTCCGAATGAGCGCGGGGCAGTCGGATAAAAGTGGGATCCACCAGTAATGCTGGAAAGTGCACGGGGGATTTATTGCTAAGCCTGTTATACGTAAGGAAGAATTGTGGCCTTTTCTTCTTCTTCTTCCTTTTTTGTTAGATTGTCAAGTTGAGTAGTGAGTTGGAGGTTGTTGTCAACCTTGGGAAGGAGCGGCCTGTGCGCGTGTTCGGTGTTCGGACAAGGAAACGCGTCTCCCGCGCCATGACATGCGATCGCATCGCCTCACCTCCGCCATCATGGACATAGACATCGAAGAGCACATCGATGTCTTCGCCGCCCGTGATCTATGGCGACCCTCGCGCTTCGCCTTACCCCATGTCCAATCTCAAGCCACCCTCTTTCCAGACCTCGAGCTAGACAGTGAGCGAGCTGCACACTGCCCGACGCGCTTTGCAATTCCACTGACGCGCCTGCAGTCAACCAGATAAAAGTCGACAATCCCTATGCGCCCGAAAAAAGTCTCGAGCATGACTTGCGCCTGCCCGATCTCGACTCCTTTCAGTATGGCTCCCCCGACCATGGCCATGTATTCCAAGACTCCTCCCTCTCCTCCCTTCCTGCCCAACCCCTGCCGCCCTCCGTACCCCACGACGACGACGTCTGGGACCCTTCGGCCGACCTGGGGCCAATCAATGACAACGTCACATTCCACACCTGGGAGGCTTTCGAGAAGCCCGGCTTTCACGAGCCTAGGCATGCCTACGTCGCCGAGGCTGGCCCTGAAGCTTTCGACGCTGCCCTGCTGAAGATGCAAGATGCCGACTCCTCCAAACAAGCAGGCAGGATTGTCAGATCCGATATCCTCTTGGGCTCGCTGTTCAACCTGGGCCTCGGTCGCTCATCTGTGCTGTTCAGATACGAGCACAAGCGGAATACCTTTGCCCAAGCCATCCACGACGCCAGAATGTCTGGCTTCTCTCTCCAGTCTGCCCAGAACCTGGTTGCCAACTGTCTTCGTGGTGGCTCCGCTTTCAAGCTTCTTCGCAACTTTGCTGATAGGACCTATGGCTCTGACAACACGTTTGCTTCGCAGGTGGCCCTGGCGACTGCCGTTGGAACAATCGTCTCCGCCATGGAGAACCATCTGGGAAACCAGAGGGATTCGGTTTCCACTTTGCTGCAGCTCCAGAACCTGTTCGACAGGCCTCACCGCATTCTGTTGAAGGTCAAAGACGTCGTCGACCAGGTCCAGTCTCTCGCTACCAACGAAGATTTGATTACCATGCTGTATTTGCATGTCCAGGACATGGAGCAGGAAGACATGTGGCTACGCTCTGTCTTCCTCGAGATCCTGAAAAGCGTCAGCAACCCTTGGCTTGAATTCGCTGCCGAGTGGATGGGCCTCCGCCGAGGCTTAAGGAATGGATTCACTAAAAAAGAGACAAAACACACCTTCGTTGGTGTTGAAGAGTCCTCCGAGGAGCAAAACGAAGGTCAGCCGCCCCCCGAAAACTTCTACAGGCCCGAGAACATGCCACGATTCGTCCCTGAAGACGACGGCCATACCATCTTCGAGACAGGCAAGAGTCTCCGCTTCCTTGAATCTCATCACCCCAACCACCCTCTGTGTGCGCCCCACTCGGTTGGCATACAAGCTCCACCGTTGGATTGGAGATTTGGCTGGCATGACATGGAGATCATCGCCGACAAGGCGAAAAAGTACGAGAAAACGCTGGCCGATGCCATTCGAGAATACAAGCACACTTCAGCAGATGCAAGCCCTGCGACGAGGCGATCCTCTAGTGCTACCAAGTCCATCCAACCAATGGTTGAGTCGGCGAATTATGAGCGGAACATCCATGAGACGGTCCAAGTCTTTGACCAAATCCCTCAAAGTGAGGAAAGCGGTTTAGCTACGACCCTCCATTCCCTCGTTCTTTCATCCATTTCAAATAGATTGCATGAAGACGGAGAAACATACACCTTCGCTCCACCCATAGCTCTTACCCCCACGCTATCCTTGACCCCGTTATTGCTCGCACAAGCCCGCCTAGTCAACGCAACAACGCTTCGACTCTTCTTTCGATCCCATAACTTACGGCTTCATCTCTCCTTGCAACGGCAATATCAGCTTCTGGGCGATGGCATGTTCATGTACCGGCTGACCTCGTCGCTGTTCAGCCCAGAGCTCGAGACGGCGGAACGTCGCCGTGGTACTGTGCGAACAGGGGCTCCTATGGGTCTGAAATTAGGCTCACGGTCGACCTGGCCGCCAGCAAGCTCCGAACTAAGGCTTGCTCTCATGGGGATTCTGAGTGAAAGTTATCACTCGTCTCAGCTTTATCACTCGACGAAGAATCAAGCTTCGCTCAAGCAGCAAGACAAGAGGCTCAGAGAGACGCCAGACCTGCCTGGCAATCTTAGCTTCTCCATCCGCTTGTTGTCGAACGAGGAAATCGAGAAATGCATGAACCCCAATTCACTGTACGCGCTGGACTTTTTGCGCCTTCAATACACGCCTCCCCCGCCGCTCAACCTTGTCATGACAACTTCAGCCCTCGACAAATACGACCAATGCTTCCGCTTGCTCCTTCGCATCGCACGTATGCTCTTCATAGTCAATCATCAACTCCCCCGCTACGGCTTGCCTGGTGTTTGGGAAACCAAGAGTTTCCGCAATGAAGCCCACCACTTCGTAAGCGCCATCTCTTCATACTTTTTCGACGCCGGCATCAGTGACACGTGGGTCGCCTTCGAAGCCGCGCTCGATTGCCTCGAACGCCGCATGCGCACCGAAGATGCCAATGGTGCCAGCAGCACTAGTTCGTTCGGCAGCCTCGTCACCGAAGGCCTCGAGAGCGTACGTGCAGCCCATGAAGAGTGTCTAGACCGCATCCTTTTCGCGCTCCTGCTGCGCCGTCGTCAATCCCAGGTCATGAAGCTGCTAGAGGAGATCTTCGAGACGATCCTCGCATTCGCAAAGCGCGCGAACGACTACCTGAGCAGCAGCACAGCCACGCAACGCGTCAGCCCGGAAGAGGCTAGGGGTATCAGAGAGATGTACATGCTGTTCCGGAGCAAGGTAAACGTCTTCATAACCGTGTGCCGCGGCTTGTCGGGCAAGCGCGGCGGCTACGGCTCCTCGAGGAAGGCTGGCGGTGGGCACGGCGGCAGCAGCAGCCTGTTCGCGGCCGCGTTGGCGGAGAAAGGCGGCATCTTGCGCGCCTCATCTGACGAGGAGAACACGATCGAGAGGCTGCTGCTGAAGCTGGAGATGAACGGGCATTACAGCGCGCCTGTGGCTACTGACTTGGGCCCTTGAGGCGGCGGGTGGTGGGAGACTGTCCGTAACCTTTCGCAACGACGTGTGCGATGTCGGCGATGACTTGTATGAGTGGCTTCCAGTGTGCGTATGTAGGTGGTTGGGTGGAAATCATGTTTATTTCCCCATTTGGACGCCTGTGCATTGACGAGGTCTGTGTATGTATGTGCGTAGTCCAGACGCATCCCTCAAACGTGAATTTCAGAGCAGGTCAGTTCGTCATCACTCCACAAGTCCGTAGCCTTTTCTCTCTGTATCAAAGGCTGAGTGGTCCTCAGCCAACCGTCACAACAGCAAGCTTTTTGTTTGCTGACTGCAGTGTCTACGCAAGCAATGCGGGTCCTCCCGACCACGTCTACACACCCACCGAAAAAAGTTCAGCCAATCCAAAACGAGAGTTTGGTTCTAGTTGAGCAGACGCGAAACGGAAACAGGGAAAGCCACGACCACGATCACCGCTTCCTTCTCGGGCGCGTGCCCGCTTTCCCGTCACATGGACGGATTCATTTCGAAAATATGCAAAAACGGCCGCAGGAAACCGGCCGGGGTAAGGGGGGCGAGATGGGCGAAAAGGCGTTGAAAAGGGCAATTCGTGGCCAACGCATGACGCCACAGCCACGCGGATGGAGGAGGCTGTGTGGACGATCTTGTGGGAGATGTTGGTTTGAAAGAAAAAGGACGCCATGACGCCTCCTTTCCTTGCCTCCGCCAGAGAACGAGATATATGCACCAAGGAAGCAGGATGCATATGGACACGGGCATGGACATGGTCGAGGTGTGAGAAAGGTTTGGGTTAAGGAGGTTGTTATGCAGGAGATGGGAGCTTATGGTCAGGGATGCTGCTGTCATAAACATCGCCAGCCCGCTAAGCATTCATCATACTTTAATTCTCGTGGTAATAACTTGACTACCTATACATACATGCAGCGGCCAATCTTCTTGTCCGAGCAGTGAAGTGTTCATGTACCATTTGATACTTGTACTAACGCAAGATTATAGACGCCATAGCCATAGCCGTCATGGTGGCTGAAGAGCTTGCATGGATTGTTGCTCTTTTGAAACGAGGCTTACGCGGCCCCAAAGTCCACCGAAAACGCCACCAAAATTCGTTAACTCCGTAAAAAAAAAACCCCGTAATGGACAGAGTCCTCTTTCCCAAATGTACAAGCATACTTACTAGGTCCGAGTATGCGCGTGCGGCGCATGAAGCGTTATATAAAAATAAAAAAAAGTGCATGAAATCAAGTCGTCAACTGGGTTCGTCAACTGAATATTGTAGTTGCCTTGCAACAGGTTCATTCCGGCCTCGTTTGTCGTCTCTCTCTGTCTCTGCCGTGGTGGTAATTTGCACCTGAAGTAGAACACGCAATGGGAAGGTTCAGTGTGCCGCCGTTAACCATGGGAAAAACCATTAAACGCCTCGCGTAGCTGCAGTGCGCCTATTCTAGATTCGCAAAAAGATTTCTTAGTTCTTGCGATCGTGATCCAAACCAGTAGATTCCGTGTTTTCTGCGTCGGGCGGGTCCCTCATTGTGTCGAAGCTAGGACGCGGAGAAACGTCCGGAATGCTGCTTTCGGGTGTAAAAGCAGTAGTGACAGATGGCGTGTACTCGCGGAAGCCATCAACAACAATGTCGCTGCTGTCAGCATCCTCCTCGTATGCAGGCGGAGCGTCATCAGTGTCAACGCTGCCAAGGTCGTCAGACTTGTACGAGGGGAGACTGCTAGTCCGGGACATGGCATGCGGCGGAGTGTACATGCCCTGTGGCATGTGGTGAGGTTGAGGGTGAGTAGGAAGCGGCTGGATCGGCTGCGACGGATAGGGTTGCATGTGAGGATGGGCATGGACATGCGTATGAGCGTGAGAGTGGGTGTGGGCATTGACGCAAGGGCACGTCGACGGGCCTGGGGAGGCCGAAGTGGCTCTGCCTTGCTCAGCCTGGACGATGTCATGCGCGAGCTCGTGGGCGGTCCGCAGGTTCCTGATCTCCTCCTGCATGGCCTCCTCGAGCCTGTCTTCCTGGTCCAGGATCAAAGCTCTCTTCTCCTCATAATCAGCCCGGCGATCCCAATCCTCGTTGTCGCCGCTCCACCACTTCTTCCAGGCGTGACGGCGAGCAAGGCGACGGTACTGCCTAGCAGTGCGACGCTCTTCCCGGGTAGCACGGCGTTCAGTACGCTGGCGAAGGGTGCAGCAGTTTCTGCAGATGAAACCGAAGACACAGACCAAACCAGTGAGAGACGCAAAGGTCATGAAAATCGCATGGAGAGGACGAGGCCCATGACCATGATGATGGGGCGGCGGTCTATGGTCATCCGGGCCGCCGAAAGGAGGAGGCGGCGGCGGCGGCGGACCGTGTCCGTGCGGTCCACCAAACGGAGGTCCGGGTGGTGGAGGTGGACCGTAGCCATGAGGTCCATCAAAAGGGGGCGGAGGCGGAGGTGGAGGCGGAGGCGGGCCGTAGCCATGCGGTCCATCAAAAGGGGGTGGAGGCGGAGGTGGAGGCGGAGGCGGGCCAGGAGGATGATGCTCGAACTTCATGGGAAGGTGTCCATGAGGAGGTCCATGAGCACTAGCGGAATCCATCTCGGCGAAAGACTGCTCCGGATGACCGCGGTAGGGGGGGAATGGAGGGCGGTCCATCTCTTCGTGGTGTGGGTGGTACGGACCGGGACGGAGATTTATGTAGATGACGCGAGCAGCACCGTGCGCCTTGTGGAGGAAGGCACCGAAGACACAGGAAAGGTTATCACAGGTCTGCAACTCGTCCTTTAGCGAGTGAGCATGGTCTTTCATGTGAGCTTGGATGATCTTTTTCTGGTGGCGGATGCGCTCCTGGATCTCCTTCTCATCTGCCTCGAGTTTGCGGAGAAGGTCAATCTCGTCCTCGATGGGGGCGCTCTGGTGGAAGAAGCCCTCGGGCAAATCGTTGAAGTCGATGGACACGAGCCTGAGGTCAGCGGGCGGATCACGCCAGTCGTCAGCTTGGCCGGCGTTCGGGATAGCCGTGGGGTTGGTGGCAAGTCTGAGAAGCTCGACCTTGCGGGCAAGCTGCTTGAAAGACACGGAGAAACCAGCAGCGGCGTGGATGGACTTGTCGTCGACCTTCCTGATGTTGACAGTCAAGAGTTGGGCAACATCATCGTCGGAGTCGGCGGACGAGTCGAAGAGACAGGCGGTTTCCCAGGACAGGTCGAGGTCGTGGTCGGGCTCATGTTCGCCAGTGGCCTTGTTTGAGCTCGAGATGGTGCCGTTGCCGTCGGCGCGGATTCCATTCCACTCCTGGATCAGCTGGTGGCCATTGAGCGTGATGTTGGCTTCACCGCAGGGCTGGTCGGAAGGGAAGACTTGAAGGTCGAAAACCTGAGGCAAGCGTCAGCGAGGGCAGCGGCGAGCTTAAGAGGGCAGAGCATACGAGAGATTCGTCACGGGCGGCGCCAAGGCAGCCTTGGCAAGGGACACTGAAGGTTGCCTGGGCGTTTTGAGCATCTGGTGGTTATGAGCGATGGGCGGCGCCATGGAAACGAGAACGAGGAAGCATACCGAGCTCGAGCACCACCGGCTTCACTTGGTGGCGGAGCGAAGGCGGGAGCACGGCAGCGGCGGCAAGGGCCGGCAGCAGAGCGAGAGCGTGCTGGAGTGAAGCGCGCATGGCAGGAGCAAGAGATGCCCGCGCGACACTACGGAAGTCTTGGAGTAAACACACGCACAGCAAAGTGGAGCTGAGGTACAGAGAAAGCGGACAGCGAGCAGGCAGCAGGATTCACGAGGGGGTAGGGCTGTGACTTTTAACGCGAGATGCCGCGTCAGCCTCGGGGGCGAGGCGCTGTTGCAAGGTGCAAGGTGCAAGAGCCCGTTGGCGCTCGGGCCACGGCGTCCAGGAGCACGGTGGCACGCCCGGCCAGACGCTCAGCTCGGAGCGTTGCGTTGCGTTGCGTTGCGTTGCGGAGACTCGGATGTTCATCAAGCTCTGTCCCTGCCCTGTCAGATTGGTGTCAGTGCAGTGAGTGTGCTGACTACGGATGGTCTATCTACTGCAGGGCGGCGCCTCGGAGACTCCTTCGGCCCGTCCGGCACATCTTCGGGCGCCTGCCATCAAGCAGCTGTGAGCCTAGGTGTGACGCGCTGCGTCCATTGTATGCCTTCCCTTTGCTAGCCAACCACCGCGCTGTCTTCAACCGCACACCTCTGCGCCCTTCTCTCCATCCTCGCTCTTCTCCACAGTTGGCACCTCTCTAGCCGCTGTCGCGCACGCCATTCCCCCTCCGAAACACACACCTGCCCTCCGCCGGCACCCTCCCCGCAATGGTGAGCCGACCCCTCTGCTGCCACCCCTCTTCGAGCTTGCTGTTGAATGACGCGGCCATGCAGGCGCTGACTCTACGTCTACAAGCTGCCACTAGGCCTTCTCAATGCCGCCCAGGGCCACCCCATGCTCGTTGAGCTGAAGAATGGAGAGACGCTAAACGGCCATCTGGTCAACTGCGACAACTGGATGAACCTGACTTTGAAGGAGGTGGTGCAGACCAGCCCCGACGGCGACCGCTTCTGGAGGCTACCCGAGGTTTACATCCGCGGAAACAATGCAGGTTCCCTCCAGCCTGAATTTCTGGCCCGACTAACTGTTCAACAACAGATCAAGTACCTGCGCGTCCCCGACGAGATCATCGACCTGGTGAAGGAGCAGCAGCAACGCGACCAGGCCAACCGTGGCGGCCGTGGTGGCGGTCACCAACGTGGTGACCATGCTGGCCGTGGCGACAGAGGACGTGGCATGGGCCGCGGCAGTCGTGGCGGTCGCGGTAGGGGCCGTGGCGCATGAGCACGCCGAACCTATTGGAGGACGGGATATCTCCAAACTAGTCTTGACCGAGGCATGGGGTCCGAGAGACATCAAGCTACATACAAATGGTCGTGTGGATCAAAAGTGCTTCCGGGGCTGCCCAGGACTGGCCTAGCCAGGCTTGAATGATGACCAGAGAGCTATCATGTGTGTGGACACGCACAGACGATCAGTATGGAATCTGACTAGTGGTAGGGGAGCGCGAGAGCAAGAAGGAAAAATCAACGCCATTCGGGCAAATGGGTCGTTTAAGAGTTTTGCAATATACCAAAGTGCGTATTGAGGTGTGGGTAGTCATGTTTTGCGCCAGCTGCTCAATTGCCAGCAGGCATGTTTTATTGAATATCGTGGCGATGGAAGCTTAGGTGCTGTTGCGGAGCGGACAGCTTCCGCGCTTCTTCCGCAACCTCCAAACTTCGTGTCAGACAAATCCAACCAACACGCTGCCCAATGACAACACCGCCCCTCATCGTGGACCGTCTTTGGCACTCCCTCTGCCCGGCCTTCGCACGTATCCCTGCCGATACTCGACATGCCCTTTTGCGAGCCCTCATACGACAACCTACGACTTTCCGGTCGAGAAATGTCATCTCGCTCGCGCAAAGCGCCCGACGCTTGAGCACCAGACAACCCGTCGTTCGCCTTACGGCCCCAGGCGCTGCAAATGGATGGGCAAACCTCAAGAAGCGCGAGCGCGACCTGAGACTATCCGCCACTTCCCTTGACGACCTCGATGACCTGGAAACAAACGGCATCTACCACCGCCTACGTCACTTCGCGGCCGATGGAAACGTAGAAAAGGTCAATCGCATGGCATCATATCTGCTGGAGAAGAGAGGGGAAGCGCCAAACTTGGCTCTCTACTCGGCAGTCATAATGGTAAATGTAAGCCCAGAGCATGGCTCTGCGGGAAGGGTTGCTGCGCTGCTCAAGGAGATGGGAGAAGCAGGGTTGGAGCCGACGGTCGAAATCTGCCACGATACTCTACAGGTGTGTGTTCTTGGATTGCAGTTACACGCGCATTAAGCTCATTCGAGCAAAGGTTCTGGCCGTCCACCCCGACTATCTTCTCCGCGAGGCCATCACCGAGTACATGCGTCAAAGATGGTTCAATTTAACTATAGACGGCCACCACGCCGTGGTTGTAGGGCTACTTCGCGAGAGGCAGTTTGAGATGGCACTGAACCACCTAGACGTCACGGCCTCCCAAGGTATTCAGGTCGAGAGTTGGCTGTACGACATGGCAATCTACATGCTTTGCGATGTTGAGGAGGTGGATGAAGCGCTTCGCATCATTCAGCAGAGGACCGAGGCTGGCGAGCAGAAAATCTCAAAATCGGTGTGGTACGGTCTGTTGGATGTTGCCAGCAGCACTTATCATGTGAGGGACGCCCATATCCTGCTCAAGGCTACTCGCTGACAGTTGACCAGCACCCGGCAATAGACTATGTCTGGCGACGACAAGTTGACCCGGGCTACCTGAATCCCTCGTCTGGGACCTGTTTCGACATACTCGCTGTGGCTGCACGATATGGAGATGCGCATCTTGCAACAAGCGTCTTCGGTGTACTCAGCCAGCGCAAGGAAGTTTTCACACAGCAGCACTACGAGATGCTGGTGGACACGTACATCGAAGCTGGCGACATGAGAACAGCTCTCTCTGTAATGTGCATCATGCAGAGCAGTGGCGTCCCGCCTGACGATTATGCAACAAGGAAGCTCTTCAGGTGGGTGCGCGCTCACACGGAGCGTGCACAGGAAATGTTTGGCCAACTACAAACACTGAAAGACGAAGGGCATTCAATACCGCTTGCAGCGGTCAACGCCTTGATTGAAGCGTCCATTTACCGTGAAGACCTGGACCAGGCCATCGACATGTACAAGGCGCTGCACACAGTATGCGAGAATGGGCCTTCGACGGCAACCTTCAACATCCTCTTGCGCGGCTGTGCGACACGCAAGGATTTGGCCATGTTCCTGACGGCCGAGATGGTGGAACGGAACGTTGAACCCGATGCGCTGACATACGACCGGCTCCTGCTCGTCTGCTTAATGGAGCAGGATAGTTACGACGATGCATTCCGATACTACGAGGAGATGCGCAGCCGGGGTTGGACACCCCGAGCCGGTACCTTCATCGCCATGGCTCGGAGGTGTGCACGGGCACAGGACGCACGAGCGTGGGAGGTGGTGGACGTGATGAGGGAATGCGGAGTGGACGCCAACAACGTCAGATTCGTAAGGGAGTGGCTGGACGCGAATTGGGGCAAGGTGTCCGAGGCCGACCCGGATCTCACGCGTTGAGCGTTAGCGGTGGTAGCATAGACATTAACTAGAGAGTCTCGTCTTGGCTCGAAATTGTGCGGCGCTGCATGTGGTGGTGACATGGGGGCGCGCGCGCGATGACGTCTTCTCCAAAAACAAGCTCCCGCCGACCAAGCCCGCCCGGCACCTTCAACTCTCACGCATCCCCGCGAGCCATGATTCCCCCTGCATCTCGAATTAACCACCGCCGAACGGCATGACCGCCGCCTCTCCAACTTGCTCCGTTTTCCGCCCTACGACCCCAACCACACGCTCGTCCGCACCATGGTCTGTATCCCCGCCTCACACACATTATGGCCCCCTCTCTGTAACCTGCATTCTAACCCGCTTCGCGCGACAGGCCTCGCTGCTCCGCCAAATTGTTGCTGGCCCACGTGCCCGTCACCCGGAAGCAGGGCTCGACCTGTGCTACGTGACCGACTCGATCATCGCCACCTCAGGCCCCAGCGGCACCTACCCGCAGCGCGCCTACCGCAATCCGCTCAACCAGCTCGTCAAGTTCCTCGACAAGAACCATGCCGACAAATGGGCCATCTGGGAGTTCCGCGCCGAGGGGACCGGCTATCCGGATGCAGAGGTGTACGGCCGTGTGTGGCACTTTCCGTGGCCCGACCATCACCCACCGCCCTTCGCCCTCGTCCCCCGCATCGTCGCCAGCATGCGGAACTGGCTGAAGGAAGATAAGGACCGGGTCGTGGTCGTGCACTGCAAAGCCGGGAAGGGCAGATCGGGCACCGCCAGCTGCTCATACCTGATCGCAGAGGAGGGCTGGAAGGTCGAAGATGCGCTAAAGAGGTTCACCGAAAGAAGAATGAGGCCCAGTTTTGGCCCAGGGGTTTCTATACCGAGCCAATTGCGTTGGGTGGGCTACGTCGATCGCTGGACAAAAGGCGGAAAGATATACGTGGAGAGACCGATCGAAATCCTGGAGGTTCATGCCTGGGGCATCAGGAACGGCGTCAAAATCAGCATCGACGGTTTCGTCGACGAAGGCAAGGTCATCAAGACGTTCCACACCTTTAGCCGCGCAGAAAGGCAAGTTGTCAAGGGGCTCGTCAAGGATTCCGGTGGCCTGGCAGACGTTGTGGCCGAGGTCATGGCGCAACGAAAGCTGGACAAGGTTGCCAAAGACGAGCAAACGCCAGGCTCTCCGGCAGGGCGCAAGGCCAACAAAGAAGTGCCGCAGAGCCCGGAAGAGCAGGAGAGCGAGACCGACGGCCCCCAGGAATATGGCGATGTCATTTTCCGGCCGTCCAAGCGTGTGGTGCTCCCGACAGGCGACATCAACATTGATTTCGAGCGTCGAAACAGCGCCCTCTACGGTTACACCATGGTGACTTCAGTAGCGCATGTTTGGTTCAACACATTCTTTGAAGGAAACGGTCCGGAACAAAAGGGCAAAGCCGACGATTCTGGTACATTCGAAATAGAATGGGACAAGATGGACGGCATCAAAGGCAGCAGTCGCAAAGGCACCAGAGCCTTCGACAAGTTCTCAGTGGTTTGGAGAGCTCTGCCTGATTCCGAGACGGGCTCACCTGACGTCGTCATTACTGAGCCGAAAGAGGGCGAGGAGGTGCCTCAAGCGAAGCCAGCTGACTGGAAAGGATCGGAACCCACATACAGCACTGGAACGGCGGGGAAGGAGCTTGGCTTGCGTACCGAGACGCCTCCGGGTGGAAGTCCTAACCTCAGCAAGGCCAGCAGCGTCAACAGCCAAGCATCGGGCATAGTCTCTACGGAGGACACGATCAACGAGACCATGGGAGTGAAGGCGCACGGGCGTGGCGGGGAGCAGGTTATCCAAGCCGGGCACAGCGATTCCGAGGACTCGTCTCCCTCTAGGGGCGAGCAAGTGCCGATACCAACGATTTCAAATCCGGAACTCAGTGCAAGCGGCATTGCTGTCCAGGACCAAGCGATTAGCAAGTCTCCCGAGCCTGTGGCGGGCGTCGTCCAAGGAAAAGAGCATGTGTCGACAGGTTCTCTGCCCGGGGGGGTGCCTGAAGAGGAGATGGAGACGGCACACCCTCACGCACTGGGGCATGTGAAGCAAGCGAAGGAGTCTTCGTCAAGCTCGTGAGGCGCGGAGGAATGGTAGCGGCGTTTCACAGGTTGGGGCTGACGAGGCACGCCATTGGAGCATTTGGAATGCAAGTTCCGGTTATTTTCTTTTTCTTGCTAGCGAAGACTTTTGTTACATGTTGCATACACGGGCGGGTCAAGAAGGATAGATAGCCTTGAGTGGCAGATAGATGGCTATGCGATAATGTGAGGCTGAGAAAGAGGCCAGGCTGCAACGGCTTCCTTTCGCGTGCAGGCAACCGGCATGGCACTACTTATTAACCACACCGGCGCCCTTCATTAACAGGAGCCAGCACAGCAAGCCGCCCGTCATTCTCAGTTACACACACAGCCTTAGCGGCATTACCATCAGCAGCCACTGCCGGTCTGATGACCTGTTGCGCAAACTGCTGCCATTGTTGGACTCCCAAATAAGAAGCTCGTCGTCCGCCTTTCTTTTCCCTCCCGCTAGCCTTCCACCAGCTCGCTCCCGCTTTTCCGCTTCCGCCCTCCACCCCCACAACCTAGCGATCATCCCGACCCGCGCGCCCCGCCACTTGCCGCGCGCCAGATCACCCCGAGACCTGTGCGCCCACACCCACAATGGACAATGCACGCGACAAGAACGCCAAAACGGCCGACAACGTTGAGCTCAAGCCGGCTGAGCCCGCCCCTGCAGAGCTGAACGCCTCGTCCGCCGATTCTGCGAATAAGACCACTGCCGGCAAGTCAGGGCCCAAAAAGAAGGGCAAGAGCAGCTGCCGTAAGCATGGAACAAATAGACACAAGCGCAGCAAGAAGGCCAAGAAGAGCCATGTGAGCGAAGATGAGTCGACCGGCAGCGACCGGGCCAGCACGGATTCAACCGATTCCGACTCATCCGACGAGAGCAGTCCTGACGAGAAAGCGCGGGCCCAGAGGAAGAAGTCCGCGAAGAAGAACTTGAAGCTGAGAAAGAGCAAGGGCAAGGCGAAAAAGCGTGGCAAGAAGCCCAAGGACCACGAGTCGTCGTCTTCCGAGGCGTCCGACTCAGACAGTTCTTCCAGCTCTTCCAGCTCCGAGTCTTCGGAGGAGGAAACCCGTCACTCCCGCCGCCGACGGGGCAAGAAGGGCCGCCACGTCCAAGAGTCGGATGAGTCGGACGAAGCAGTGGAGGAAAGTACAGAAGACAATGCCGACCCACCGAACCCCGACCTAGACCTCTTGTTGCGCGAGCAACAGAGAAGAAGGGCGCTGGCCGCCGGCGGATCGGACCCCACAGGCCTCGGTTTCGAGCTTTCACGGCTTCAGAAGCTCGATAGCGACCTCAAGGCCCTGAAGAAGATGAACAAGAAGGCCAAGGGCAGTAAGAAAAAGGGCAAGAAGGTGGCGGCGGCGAGCAAGCGTGCCAGCACTCTCGAGTTCAAGCGTGTTGACGAGCTGTGGGACAGCAAGATTCACAACTACAAGCTCACCGAGAGCGCCGAGGATCCGGCTGACGAGTTCAATGCCTACATCTTCACGGTTCGCAGAAAGTTTGACTGGGAGAACAAGTACAGGAATACTGTCATAGACATCAAGTCCAAGCTCTTGAGGGAAGCGTTGCAGGAGATTATGAAGGATGTCAAGGGCGTCTCGCTAGTGGAAGAGCAGCCCTCCATTGATCCCAACATGCTGTTCCTTTACCTTGAGGAGATTCGCCAGTTTGCCAAGAAGACGTTGAAGACAAGGGTCAAGACGGAGAAGAAGAAGAAGAACAAGAAGCGGCTCAACCTGATGATTGCCCACTGCAAAATCATGATGGGCTATCTCGACGAGGATTATGACGAGACCAAGAAGACACTCTACCCTATGCTTGAGGCCGGCAACATCACCTTCGATCTCCTCTGGGCCTTGTTCAAGCCCAATACCATTGCATACACAACAACCTACGGCTCTGTGGAGCATCCGCGGTGCTTCAAGGTGGACTACGCAACCAAGGAATCCTCCTTCATCCGTGGGGACTGGTACGCCATCGAGGGGCGTTATCTCGAATACGACGGCAAGACATTCGGGTTGGGTGAGCTTGAGATCAATGTCGACGCGTTCAAAGGTCCTCGGAAGATCACCAGCCTCGCAACATACCCGCTTCGATACCACAAGAACCCCGATGGCCTCAAGAAACAGCTCATTGAGCGTGGGAAGCGTTTTGTCACCATGACGGGGATGAACTACCGCTTCCACAAGGGGCTGGCTTTCGAGAAGAGGAAGAAGATGGTCTTGAAGCATAACATCAACGGCCGGGTCATGATTGACCCTGCAATCTTCCGGCGCATCAACCCGAATTACGCAATCTCTGTCATCAAGCCAAAGGATCAGGACGCCCTGTACGATTTCTCTTGCGGTTGCAGCGATGACGAATCCGAAGATGGGGATGCGCCGGTCGAGGGGCCTCAGAAGCTGAACGAGGACGAGGAGGAACGGCAGCAATACAAGGTGAAGCTCGTGTACGACGAGAAAAAGGAGGCACACCTTGTTCAGGTGCCAGTCGACGAGGATGGCAACGAGATCCAGACGGAGAAGCTTGACAAGCTTGCCGAAGACGCTGACGGCGAAGCCAAGACGAAGCCGGATTTCACTGACGAAGAGCTCCTGATCGCGTCTCCGGTCGTGTTGGGATTTGCCTTCTCCGAGAAGCGCTGGATGGAATTCTCACTGTCTGGTGTGCGCGACATTGAGTGGAACGAAGGCGCCTTTCAGTCTCTTGTACTCCCCGAGAACCGAAAGTCCATCATCAAAGCTCTCGTTTCGTGCCACAAGTTCCACGCAGCGCAGACGATTGACGATGTTGTGCAAGGAAAAGGAAAGGGCCTGGTCTTCGTCCTTCACGGCCCTCCGGGAGTTGGCAAAACGCTTACGGCCGAAGGCATCGCGGACTACCTCAAGTGCCCGCTGTATGCTGTCAGTGCTGGCGAACTGGGCACGGAGAGCTGGAGGCTGGAACAGGAGCTCCAGAAAATCATGGACATTGCCCATAGCTGGGGCGCAATCCTCCTGCTCGACGAGGCAGATGTATTCCTTGAGAAGCGCCAGATCCACGACATCCACCGTAACGCTCTCGTCTCCATCTTCCTGCGTCTGCTTGAGTACTTCCAAGGCATCTTGTTCCTGACGACCAACCGCGTCGAGACTTTCGACGACGCATTCCAAAGCCGTATCCACATGGGTCTGCGCTACGAGGTACTCAGCCATCATGCCAAGCGCGAGATTTGGCGCATGTTCCTGAGCAAAGTGCGCGACATGGAGGGTGCGGACATGGTTGAGTTCAGGGACGACGACTACAACACGCTGGCTCGCAACGAGTTGAACGGTCGCCAGATCAAGAACGCGGTGCGGACTGCGCAGGCACTCGCTGTCAATGAGGAGCAAAAGCTCAACATGGATCACATCAAACGTGTGCTGGCTGTTGCGGAGAGCTTTGAACGCGATCTAAAGGGAGGTACTGGTTACGAGGACGCTATGAGGAGCTACACCTGAACTAGTCTTCGCACCCTTTCGGCTTTCCTTTGACTTTCGGTTCTAACACGGCGCGTTTCGGTTCTCTGTCTTTCATTGCTCAGTTGGAGACTTTTTGGACGCCAGGATCCTCTCTGAAGGCCGCTCAAAGATTTGGAAGCACGTTATTGGTTATTTCAGGACTGACTGTGGCGAAGACGGCTTGAGTTCTTATCCCACTTGGGCAGCCATCACAAATTGATAACATTCTCTACTTGGGTTAGGTCATTCCCATGAAGATTGCTAATGAGGCTTGTCATGTGATGTGACTCATGCCGGATATAAAAGTCCAGCGACTCTTCCTTGTAATCCACACAAACAAGAGATGGCCACGAATCCCACTGCAACCAGGCCACTGGGCCACATCGTCCCGTGCCGCGAGGCTCTTCTCCCCCAACCCAAGACTTTCCACGGCGTGGTTTGCCATGGTGGATGGGGACTGGTTTGGTGACGAGGGAGAGAAGGGCGGTCGTGGCGGAGCGTTGAGGCAGTGGCTGGGGGAAGGTAGTTTCGGGGAGGACGGCGTGCAGCGGAGGAGGCTGGAGCATGTGCGGAGAGAAGTCTGATGCTGCCTTTGTTTTCATCCCATCTCAAACCGAAGAGAAAACGAGCTCCTTGTTTCTCCTAGCCACCAAAAACCAATGAGCGCATGGGGCTCAGGCAGTGGGGCTAGGGAGGTACAGTAGGAGGCCATGGCCGTCTGACTGGACCGAGTTTACTGCGAGTTTCCTTCCTCCCGGTTCAAACTTTTGCTTTTTGAGGTTGCGGGTGCTGACTGATCAAGTGCCTTGATATTCATCAGTTCCTAATGGAGAAGAGCAAGAGCGGGGAACCTGGTTCATGGACGGCTGGGCACCCAGACGGAACCCGGGGTATCCACTTAGCGACAATGGAGAAATTCAATTGCGATGTTCGGCAGATCAGCTGGGTGGTGATGACGCTGCTGGCGGATATATTTACACCATCTTGGACGCAGGGTCCCTATTCATATTTGTCAGGCCCTTGGCAAGCCTTTACAAGTCTTTGATCTCCATTGACTTTGCAGTGTTAAAAAGGCAAACCGCAGCATTGGAAAGGGGGTGGTAGCTGCTCTCTGGAAAGCGAGGTTGGGCCTTGTAGATCGGTCAAGCGCTTAAATGAGCTGACGCCGCCTGGGCTGGAGGGTGCGTGGGCATGCGGCCCAAAAGGCAGTGCTAGGCTCGTGTTGCAAGATTTACAGAGAGAGCAGCCCTGCATAGGATAGTCGAAGAGCAGCGCGACGATGAAGCAGCTTGGCAAGAGGTGAGGAGGAGTCCCGTGCGGATCTCCCGTGTGTTTGTTTCGAGCCAGCCCATGCACCTTCCTGTGGCCCATGCTTTTGTTTTGTTCATTAACCATTCCCCACCCCCTGCTGCATCTCCTGCCCCTTTCGGACACGATGATTTCACTGCCCCAATTTGGACCTCTGCTCCTCTGCTTTGTTTCGGCCACCGTCTCGCCATGCCACCCTCTGCTCTCTGCTCCCTCTGTTTTCTGCCCTTTGCGATCGGCAACCTTCAATGTGTGCCCATTATCTCGCCAAGCAGCCAAGTTGCAGAGCCTCACGCGGCCTGTGCCCGCTCAGCCTCGACCGTGGATCTACATCAGAAAATGCATGTTTGTTCTTTTAAAGGACGACGGGCTCCTCCAACCGCCCAGAGTCGACTGCTTTCCTTTGGCCTTTGTACATGATGGCTAGCGAAACCTCCCCCCGCAGGTTTTCGACTGTCACTTTGGATGACTTGGAGAAGGAGAAGTGCCACACCCAAGACTCTGGTATGTCCTCGCTCTCTTTCTCTTTCTCTCACTAGCTTGTGCTGACTGCGAGCTCAGGCCCCGGCACCACCGTCACGCCTGCCTCGCTCGAGGCCCAGCAAGCAGCGCCCTCGCATCTCGACGTGGAGCTCCTCACTCTCCCTCCCTCAAAGCGCTGGCGGGCCTATCTCAACCAGCAGATCACGGTCGACACGCTCCTCGAGCTCGAGCTCTACATTCTCACCTTCGCAACGGGCATCCAAGATGCCATGACCTTCGCTTTCTACGGCGTCTTCTGCTCAAAGCAGACGGGCAACCTCGTCACCATTGCCCTTTCCGCCATGAGATCCAAAGCCGTCGTCGAGACCGAGACCCACATCCTCATCTCCTTCATCTCTTTCATCGTCGGCGCCGCCCTCTTTGGTCACTTTGGCAACTTCATCGGCCAGAAGCGCCGCGGATGGTTGATCTTCGTCAACGCCTTGCAGACCGTCATGGTCATTGCTGCCTGTGCCATTAGAAAGTTCTCCGTAGACAAGTTTCAGTACCCTGTCGACGGCAGTCCCGATCCCGATCCCTTTGCCGTTGCTTCCATTGCCTTGCTCGCCTTCTCCTCAGGCGGTCAGATCGCCCTCGCCCTGTCCGTCGGCATGGCCGAGGTCAACACCACAATGGTACAGTCTGTCCGATCCGCCCCTTGGCATCCACTGCTGACTCCCTGACTAGGTCACCGGCGCAATGGTCATGCTTGCACACGACAACAACCTCCTCAGGAGACACAACCCCGGTCGTAACCGCAAGCTCTTCTTCATTGTCAGCATCCTCGGTGGTTCCTTTGTCGGCGCCGTTGCCAACCGCTTTGCCCACTCCGCCCTCTCGCTCCTGCTCGTTTCCATCTGCAAGGTCGCCGTCACCTTCATGTTCTTCTGCAACCGAGGTGTCAACAAGAAGCCTGGCTCATCCGACACCGCCGACAGCTCCGTGGGCCTAATGCAGATCATCTGGGGTGATTGAATGGGCCGGCACACGATTCCCAAATCACCATCAAATACCGAAAGGCCAAGACATGGACCCATGACCGTGCTCGCCCGTGACGCATCCGGACTTCTTTCAGCAGGTAAAACGCAAAGAGAAGCCGCTCTACCTCACCAACACCCATCCCCCGTCGGGCCACTTGTCACAAACGGGCCTGCGAAAGCGGAGCACGCCATTGTACACCACACCGTTGCCACAACGAGGACTTTAGGACCCAGGAGTCATCTCGTCCCAAATGGGTAGAGCATTGTTGCTGAAGCGCCAGTAGCGTGCACTCTTTGCCTTGACGGGCATCTTCCTTTGGTTTTTTTTTTCTTTTTTTCTTTTGTCTGAGCGCTGCATTGTGGGTCACATAAAAAAGGACGGATCGGTTGCCTTCGTGGGTTTGGATTGAAAAGCAGGCCTTGGGAAAAGTGCGGTTTTCTTTTACATTTTCATCATTCTAACATATACACTCCCATTCTTCGGTTTTCAGTTTACTGCTTCCTTTCTTCTTATACCCCTGTTTTCGTATTCTTTCTTGTACTTTCCCGTTGTAGCTCCTGTTCTTTTCATGATATCCCTTCCCCCTTTGAGATACTCAGGGGTCATTTTCCCAGAAATAGTACTGTATCTCCTTCTAATTGCGGCCTCTGGGAGACAAATTACATTAGATTTGCTGGTCAAACTCAATACTCACATCATACATGTCCACAGGTGACCATGGACGTTGACACGTACTGAGGTTCTGTTGAGTTCGGTTGTGACAGTCTCTCGACTACTAACCAGCTCCTGCTTCACAAGCAACAACTTGTGTTTCTGCACATTGCTTCCGTTTTCCTTACTGGGAGACTGTCACATATCCCTCCCTGGGCGAGTTCCTCTCCATGTCTTGGTCACCCGTCTACGAGATGCGTTCATCCTTGTGCCGCAGCAGCCACGTACATACATAATCGCATTATGCCATGCGGAAGGTTGCGGTAATTCGGTATTTCCGATGCCATAGGTCGTCCTCTCTAACTGCATGCCAAAAGACGCGCCCCGAAAAGATATCAGACAGCCCGAACCTGGGAAAAAGACGCCAAGAAGCCGCAGGTGGGAAACGTCAAGAGAAAAACACCCATTTTTTGTTGCTGTATCAAGCAAGTCCCCCTGACGCCGTTTACCCCACCGAAGGGTGCACGCATCATCGTGACTTGATGCGAACCCCGTCGATATGTAAAAGAAATTTGGAAAAATGATACTGCTGCCTCGACTGTGGCAGCTCCCTTACTCGAGGCACTCTGGCGAACGACGGACGGTGAAGAAGTGTGCGTGGTAGTGGGGTTATCAAGCAGTGGTCTCCTCGGCCTTGGCCTTCTTCGCATCGTTACCGGCAGCATCGTCCTCAGCGGCGCGCTTCTTCGTCTCGACTTCCTTCTTCGGCTCCTCGGTAGCCTCGACGATCGGAATGCCCCTGTTGATGGACTGGTTAGCAAATTGTACGCTCCTCCCGGCAGGTGGAAGTGGGCGGCTAACCTAGCATCGACCCTCGGCTTGGGGGGCTGCTTCTCCTCCTTGTCGCCACTCTTGGACTCGCGCTCGCGGTTGCGGTCACCGCCGCGCCTGTCGCCACGGTCACCACGGCCGCCGCGACCTCCACGGCCACGACCACGGCCCTTCTGGAACTTGTCCCTGGCCTCCTTCCAGTCACCATCGCCGGCCTTGTTCTCCCTACCGTCCCTGTCATCGCGACGGCCACCACGGTTGAAGCCGCCACGGCCGCGGGGTCCGCCGTTAGCGCTGTAGTGCGGGGGACGGGAAGGCTGAGCCTTGATTTTTCCATCGGCAATGTCCTTGGCCTTCATCTCGACGTACTCCTTCTTGCTCATGATGCTCAGTTCCTTGCCCTCAAACTTGGGCTTCGGGTCCAGAGCGAGGAAGCTCTTCTGGGTGTCCTCGTCCTCAAACTCAACGAAGACGCTGCCCTTGAACTTCTTCTCGGGATACGTGCGGCGAAGGCGCACGGAGTTGATGGTGCCGTACTGCATGAAGAACTTCTCGATGTTGAACTGCGTCATCTCGGTCTCGTCTCCGAAGCCCTTGGCGTAGATGCTGCGCGGCTGGGTCTGGTCATCAAAGATTTTGACGTGCTTGTCGTTGTAAGAGTTGCCGAACTTCTCCTTGTCGAGCGGGACCTTGCGGCGCACCTCCTCGGTGTCGGTGAGTTCGAGGAAGGTGCTCTCCTTGACGGCGTCAACGACGGCCGAGTAGGGCTGGAAGCGGCGCATGCGGCTGAAGCTGTGGATGACACCGAGGGGAATGGGAAGGTTCTCGTAGCCGCGAACCTGGTCCATCAGGAACTTGTCCATGGGCAGGTTGGAGTCGGAGAAGTAGAACTCGAGCTGTACGACAGTCAGATGGCTTGTTGGAGAAGGTGAGGCGGGGCGCGGCATGCCTGCTTCCGGATAGCCACAGGGTCGCTGGACTCCTCGCCGACATAGGTCGACTTCTTCTGGAATTTCTGGTGCTTGGGACGGCCCTTGTACTCCTTCCTCTCGGCATTGGCAGCTGCGAAGGCAAGTCAGACAGCGTGGACGGCAGTTGAGCAATAAGCATACACTCGTCCTTGCTGGGCTCGGTAGCGGGCTCGGTAGCGGGCTCGGTGGGCTGCTCGGTGGGCTGCTCGGCGGACGGCAGGTTGGTCTGGTCGACGGTGGGGGCAGTGGTGGCCGAGTCGGCCTCGACGGGCTGAGGCTGGTTGTCGGACATTGTTGCTCAAGTGATTTGGGTTTGACTGGCGGGAGCGACAAGGTTAAAAAAGTGAGATTCGTGGGAGGATGCGGAGAGGCGGATGGGTGGGCGCAGATGACTCACGGAGCGGGAGGCGGAAGATTGGCTTGCAGCGACGGGCAGAGCGACAAGACCGAGGGTGGGGAGGAAAGAGAGATTGTGGTGGTGGTGGTGGAAGAGCGCGCGCGCGCAGAAAGCAGAAACTCGCAGCGCGGGAGCTCGGGCCAAGCTTGAAAGATCGATTCAAGAAGGCCGAGCTCCGATTGGGCAGCGGCTCCAGCACAACGAAAGTTGAAAGCCATCATAGCCATTGAGCCTCCAACCCTCCCGTCACGCTCCACCTTCATCGCCTCGCCGTCACCCCGCCCGCAGCCATGCGAAAGCGCTTCCACTGGCTCAAGAAGCCCGTACGGCCCTCTTGCTGCCCTTTGTCCATTGCCGTCCTCCCGCTCACTGCTGCCAGAAACTCAGGGCCGACTGGTCCAAGGAAACCCTCTACAATCTCTCGCGCGCAACCCAACCCAGCCTCGGCAGCAAAACCTTCTTCCAGCAGAAATGGAACGCCAAGGCTATGACCCGCGCCTACCACGGCGAGCAGATCCGTGAGAAGCAGTGGGAGCGCATGTTCCGCCGCTCCTTGCCCGCCGTCGTGCCCATGGACCACAAGTACCTCGCCCGCTCCGACGGCAGCGAGCAGGCCACCGGCCGCGGTGCTGGCGAAGACGATCCCATTCCGCCCCCGAAGCCCCAGATGACCCCCTACATGCCCATGACCTACTATCCCATCGAGCGCCGTCTGGACACTGCCATCTGGCGTGCTCTGTTCGCCACCAGCGCCCGCCAGGCCCGCCAGTTTGTTGTCCACGGCTGGGTCAAGGTCAATGGCAAGAAGGTCGGTGCTCTCCAGCTCAAGCTCGTCCTGTCATGCTGCTGACCCACCACCAACGCAGATGATCTACCCGGGCTACATGCTTAACCCGGGCGACATGTTCCAGGTTGAGCCAGAGCGTGTCATGTGGGCAACCGGCGCCCGCAAGGACGAGAAGCGCCAGCAAATGTCCCACTCGGTCAAGAAGACTGACGACAAGCCCGTCGCCAAGGACGAGAGGCTGCCCGACGACGAGAGTGAGCAGGATTCGGATTCGGAAAAGCGGCCAGACACAGTGGTCAAGACCGAGGCCGCAGAAGAGGCGCCCCAGGCAAGTGTCGACGACGCCAAGAAGACTCTACTGTCGCTCATCGAGCGGACCAACGCAATGATGGACGACAGCAAAGAGCTGTCGGTGAAGCGCAAGCAGGACCTTCGCGGCTTCCGCCAGGCCCTCCGAAAGATGCTCTCGCGCGCTAAGGGCATTTCCACCTCCATCACTGACGATCTAGAGGCTCGCCTGACTGTCATCTCCAACAAGCTCGTCAAGGCATCCAAGCAAGCAGTGGAAGCTCCCGCCGACGAGCTCTCCGAGGAGCAGGAGGAGTTGCTCCAGCAAGCGCTGGAGAAGATGCGTGAGAACCCTTTCGATCCGAGCAAGCCCTACCTCACTCCCTGGCGCCCTCGCTCATTCATGTCGGCCTTCGCCTTCATCCCGCGATACCTCGAGGTCAACCAGAACATCTGCGCAGCAGTCTACCTGAGACACCCGGTGGCAAGGCCCGGTCTGGCTGAAGTGCCCTCGCCTTTCCATTATGAGACCAATCAGCTGGCCTTCAACTGGTACTTGAAGAGACGTTGAAAGATGACGGCGCTCGTGTATTTTTGGTGTAGAGCGAACGAATGGTTGGGAGGGTCTATATCACTGTATATTACTACTGAATGAAGTTCAGGGAGTCAAAGGTCAGTTGCTTTTCCCACTTAAATCCGTGAAGGTCAATATTTCTGCCAAGGTGGTTGCACGTCCATGTGGTGAGTTGTTCGACCTTGGATTAGATTACTCGAGTGTAGCTTCTCCCTAGATTACGGACCAGTCTCTGCATGCACCTCTACACCGTCCTCTTCCCGGAACACGCACCCCAAGACGGTTGACACCAGTTCGCACTCCCGCAAAAATCCTCGCCTGTGCCGCAGAAATTACTTCCGCTGCAGCACAGGCCAGCAGTGCATTTCTTGTTCACGATGGGTCCGCAATTCTCCCCGGTTTGCGCAACTCCCGGCGTGCCAGATGGCTTTGGCGGCTTGCTAACGCCGCTCACTCCGCACTTTCCAAAGCCTGCCTGGCAGCCGGTCCCGCAGTAGCCGCCCGCATCCTGAATGTCGTTCTTGGGCCCGCAGTGGCCTGCAGACGAGCAGCAGCGATAGAAATAGCCAGCAGCACCAGCGCCCGGGCAAGAGATGCCCCCTTTAGCGCTACCACAGACGTCAATGTCCGGAACAGCCGAGGCTGACGATGCTGTCGTCGCTGTCGTTGATTTGGTCAAAGAGGGCGAGGCGTTCGCCTTGTTCTGTCATGTGTGGCCCCAGGTCAGCTTCCCTTTGCACAGGCGGGCAAGCAATCAAAAGCAAGCATACCGCACAGCTGGAATCGGGTCCAGAAAAGTTACTCAGGCAGGTGGCTGGGTCGCAGTATGCGGCACCGGTATCGCACTAGAACCGGAAACGGCAATGTCAATCAAACATGTTTTCAGTGCTTCATGCAACTCGGCCAATAGAAACGTTGCACAACGTCCAGCCAGGTGACACTATTGGAAAGAAGAAGAAAAAAATAACGACGACACGGAGAGAAAAGAAATGGACGAAGGGGACAGGGACTGACGCACCCATCCATACTGGCTGCCTGATAGAAAACATTAGATGGAGAAGGGACAAAAACTTTGGGGGGGGAGGGACGTACAGCAAGAGCCCGCAGCGCACACCGCCTGGTTGAATTTGGGTCCGCAGTTCTGGCCGGTGCCAGCAGTGGCGAGGAGTAGCAGTGCGAGAAGAGAAGAAATTGAGTGCATTATGGCGAGTAGAAGATGTCGAAGAGGGATATCCACCGCAGCAGTGACGGCAACAGGACTATATATAATCACGCGAGGTTGAGAAGCATTATTGCCTTGGCGGGCGTGTCCAGCTGCAGGGGCACAGTGGGGACGGAAATACACGATGCTGTTCCAAGCGCCATGCTCGTGTTCGTTAGAGTCGGCCTCTCTGGTTCGCCGTCTCTGGATCCCAGAGCGGTTGACGATCACTCTGGCTGGCGGCTACAGACGCAGAACATCCATCATCCTTCCAATCTTGCCGTCAGGATCGACGGTTAAAGCGATCCGCATATGTGAAATAGTGGTTTGTGGCGTATTCGCTCGCCTGATCTTTGGATGTGGCGCCAAAACACTTTCAGCTCCGCTCCGATGAGACTGAAGGCAAAGTCTGGGAGTCCAAGAAGCCCTGCCTCGGTCTGGAAGTACTTCAAACGTCACCACCTGTCTCCCTAAGTGTTCAAACTCGCAAACTAAAGCAAACTCATCAGCACCGAAGCGAACGCATCGACCCGGAGCCTGGAATGGTATACACATCTACTCTACACGTCATCTTTATCCCATCTAATACACACTATAAGTAGCTGCTCCAATATTCGCCGCCGTTTCCCGATCTTGTCGGCAATCTAGACAACCCAACGCCTCCACAGCTTGGGCCCGCCTCTCAGCCGTCGAGAAAGACATTAGCACCACCCCAGCACATGACGACTTCGGGAACCTCTTCTGCAGAATATGAAAACCTAGCAGCCTTCCCTCCGAAGTTAGTCCGCTCGCGATCTCAATGCATGCTGGCGGCTTCCATCTGCCTCTGCGACGTCGAGCACGAGAAGCTTACTTCGATTATAAGCTTGCTCCTGAATAGCACGAGCTTCGGTCGTTTACCAATCTTTGACAAGAAGCGATCAACGCCTGCTCCGGTGTAACGCGCCTATAATCCAGACCGCGATTTGCCACTTGATCTGCACACCAGAAGGTTCTCTCCAGTTACCTCCGGGATGACGCATTGGTCTTTGAAATGGATCAGAGATAGAGTATGGAACGCCGACGAAGCTGCACGCCTATCCAGGCAGTGGGCCTAAGACACGCTTGCCGGTATGAAGTGTCTTCTTGAGATGGTAAAGAAATAAAAGTGAGGTAGGAAAGTTGGGAAAGTGAAAGGCCGATGTTTTTCAGCATCCTCGATGCTCCTCAGCCTGGAGGAAGTCTATTGAAACGTTATCGCAACCTGATCTCTTTAGGCCCTGTAATTCTTTAGGCAGTGTCAGCTTCCCTATTCTGCTTTGAAAGCCTTCCATTCTTGCGCTTCGCGAGCATGGGCTGCAGAGTCTGTTTCATCATGCCGCAAAAGCTCTCGAAAAGCACTTGGTCTTGTCCCTGCACCCATCTGAGCACCAGCTCGTCGGTCTGGAGACGTATTTCGAAACCCAGGGCAACGTCATTGTCAGAATCTTCCTTTTTCTCCGCCTCTTTTTGACCCGCCGACTGCTTTGCGGCTCCCTCCCTCTTTCTTTTCCTTCGCGCAGAGCGTGACCAGACATTCTTGGTTGCTCGGCCGTAGCCAAGGTGGAGTTCGTCATTCCACTTCCATTGGAGTTCCAGATGGTGCATCGTCTCGTCTATTGCCTTGGTGAAGCGTTCCATGGGCGCGTCCGGGATGGGGAGCTTGTATTCTGCCGGCAAAGGTAATATGTGTTTGATGTTCATATCTCGGCGAGCAACCTCCTGTGCAAGGATTAGTGTCTGACGGTAAGCCAGCGAGTACTCATCTGTTGAAAGCCCCGCATTCATACCGCTCTTGGTCGTAGATCACGCCAGCTCCATCCGACGGCCCACCGCCTGGTCTTGTGCTGAGCACCCAGACAGCAAACGGCCCAATTCTTGCAGCCAACCTCCTTCAGCTTCTCCACGAGCTTGATGGTGCTCGAAAGCTTGCCGAGCATGGACGTGTACCACGCAACCTTCTTGCCCAGCGCACGGCTTTCTTCGACCATCCTCAGCACGAAGCCCAGGTCGCCTCCCTCGGTCACCATCTCGACCTCGGCGCCGGTACACACCGAGCTGGGGCCCTTTGCCCTGCCCTCGCCGGCAATGGAGGCTTTCCACTCGTCAACCGAGGTGAAGAAGGGCGGATTGCAAACAGTGAAGTCCAGGTGGTCGAGTTCCAGTGCGGCCAGTGGGATCAGAGGGTCGGTTGGCTTCGTCTTCATGACGTGGCACCGCGGCGAGAAGCCGTTGGCCTGGACATTGCGCAGAGCGTGTGAGAAATTCAGCGGGTCTATGTCGGTGGCGTTCATGCGCCACTTTGGCCGGGCCCGCAAGGCAAGCAGAGTGTATATGCATGATGCTCCGCAGCCACTGCGATGGTGTCAGATCAAGACACGGGGAGCTTTGCAGTGAACGCACATGTCTAAGCCTATTACTTGGCGCTGCTCGCTGGGGTTTGAAGGGGGCGTGGTGCTTGTGTCATCGAAGGATTCGTAGTAACAAGGGTTGATTGATTCGATGAGGTCCTGAATCCAGCACACGTAGAGATTTCTGGAGACAGTCAGAGGAGAGAAGAAGAAAACAAAAGTCGGAGAGGGCACTGACCGGGATGTCTGGAGCACGCGGGTCGTCAGTCAAGACTCGGGCGGGGAATGCATGTCGGATCGGAGCTTACAGGAGGACAGAGGCGGTCGGGCGGGAGGTCGACGGTGAGACCAAAGTTTCGGCTCAGCAGCTCAGCCGTCAGCTGTCTGCAGGTGCTCCGTCAGCTACCCGGCGATGGCGTGGCCGCGGCGCACCTCCCAGTACGTACCTCACGGCGCGCGGGTCGTGGAAGTCAACCTTGTCCCTGGTCGAGCAGCGGATCTCAGCCAGATCTGGGTCTTCGTCCTTGTGGAGCATGGTTGGTTGGGCGACGCGGTGTCAAAGTTTGAAGGAGGATCCGCGAGCTGGGTACAGTAGGTAGGTGCTCAGCGCAAATCCCACATGGCTTTGCCCCGCCAGCAGCTGTTATTGATTTTTGGTTTTTCTACACTTGTCTCTAAAAAAAAAAATCACCACCACCCAAAGGCACCAAGCGAGCCTACCGCGCTGTCCTGGTCGCCGTACCTGACTTGTTGGAACGACGGCACTGCGTTGGGCTTGTAGAAACCAAGCAGCCGCTCCATGTCGGCGTCGTCCATCTCAACCAAGTTGTCCAGGCTCCAGCTGTCACACACCTTGGACATCCTGGACTGCAGTCAGCACGCGTCGTCTTCGTCTTCGCCTTGGGCCGTGGCAGAGCACTTGCCATTGCATGCGCTTGGCGCCTTCGTCGACACCCGGCGCCATCTTCCTCAGCTTCCGCCGCAGCTGTCCGACCTTCTGGATGGCGGCGCCAATGTTGGGCGGTAGGGCGGCAGCTATCTGCCTCCGCACAATGTTGGCCAGCCTGGGCCCGTTGCCATTGGTGCTGACCATGATCTGCAACGGGCCGTCGCGGTGCACGCTTCCAAAGTAGAAGTCACACTCGGGCGGCACGTCGGCAATGTTTGCGGCTATCCGCCTCTCCTTGCACAGCTTGTAGACCTGGGTGGATGCCTCGGGGTCGTCGACGGCAGTGAGCACCATGTCGACGCCGTCGAGGTCCGCCGGCTCGAACTTGCGATCCACATAGTCGACCTGCTTCTGCGCGATGCGGTACGCCACCTCGTCGTTCAGGCCGTCTGCAGGCGACACGACTGTAACCTTGGCATCGGCATTCAGCACGTTCAGGATGCGACCGGCGGCGACCTGCCTCCATCGTCAACGCCAACACCGAGAGAGGGTTGGATGCGCCTACCTCGCCGCCGCCGACCACGAGCACGCGCTTGCCGCGCACCTGCCAGGCAAGAATGAGCGAGCCACCGCCTTGGACGTCGGCAAAACGGTCGGCCATGGTGGAGCGGATGTGTGAGGAGGAAGACGCAGAAGAAGAGAAGAGTCCATGCATGGATGAGATCAGCATCAGCGCGACTCACCAGCCACAAAGTGTGGCTTGCACGGCGGAGTTGAGCGGAGCGGGGAGCAGGGAGCAGGGAGCAGGGAGCAGGGAGCTAGTCAGGTCCGCTGCACCACCTGCTTACCGCCCTACCGCCCTACCGCTCGACCGCCTCGCCCACCATGCTGACGGCGCCCGCTGCGACTCCCTGCTCAGCACCATCATGACCTCGCGCCCGGGCAGGTCGCTGGGCGGCGGTCGCACCCTGGGCAGCGCAAAGGCCCTGTCACCCGCCGCCGACCCCCGTCCGCATCACCACCACCGCAACTCCAGCCTGCTCTCGCCATCCGAAAGCTCCGTCTCGCTTGCTTCGCAGTCCTCCCTCTCGCCCGCCTCCACCGCCGACCCCGAAAGCCTGACTGCCCGCGTCACCCTCCAGCACTCGGACAATGTCGCCGCCGCCTCTGCCAGCTCCCGCCTCGTGTGCCCCATCTGCAACGAGGAGATGGTGACGCTGCTGCAGCTCAACCGCCATCTGGACGACCTACACCAGAACCTCGAGGAGGTCGAGCAGGACGAGATCCAGACGTGGTTCCGCACCCAGATGGTCAAGGCCAAGAAGTTCCAGCCGCTCGCCGTCCTGAACCAGAAGCTCAAAGGCCTCGATGTCTTCGAATCCAACGACTCGCCCTTCCTGCCCGCTGCTCCTCAGCCGCCCTCTGCCCATGTCCAGCCCGAATACTCACGCCCGCTGGACCCAGAGGAGCTGGTGATGCGCACCCACTGGCAACGCCCATCCTACTCAGATCCCTGCAGCGAGCCGACGTGCGAGAGGAGACTCGGCGCCGCCAATGGCTGTGTCAACTGCAGAAAGTGCGGCCGCCTGTTTTGCGAGGAGCATACCATGTATCAGATGAAGCTTTCGCGCTCCGCCCAGCACGAGCCCGTGCGCGGCATCTGGTGCCGCGTGTGCGAGACGTGCTATAAGTCTAGGGACGGCTACAACGACCACTCCGGCGCCGAGCGCGACCACTCCACCGCCTTCACCGCCATTCGCCGAAAGCACGTCGACAAGGCCAATCTGGACATAAGCCGTCTGGAGAAGCGTCTCACGAAGCTCACCCAGCTACTCGCAGATCCCCCGCCCCCTGAACAGCAATCCGGCGCTGGCAGCCTGATTTGGCCCTTGTCCGGTGCCAAAGCCCAACAGCGTGCTTTGGAGCAGTCGATAATAGCCTGGGAGGATGACGTTAGCGTGGTGCAGTGTCCATTCTGCCAGCAAGAGTTCACCAGCTACTCCTTCAGGCGTCACCATTGCCGTTTGTGTGGCCGTGTCGTATGCGGTGATCCGAAGACCGACTGCTCCACCGAAGTGGGACTAAGCGTAGCGGCCCGTGAGTCATTCTGGGGGGTCTTTGTGCGGCTAGTACTAATTCAAGCCAGCAGCTAACAGATCCTCAGAGAAGTCGCTTGGTCAGGTTAATGTCGACGTACGCATGTGCCGCGACTGCAAGCACACCCTCTTCAGCAAGAGCGACTTTTCGCGTGAGCTTTCCGATAAACCTCGCGATCAACGCGCATATGAGAATCTGGTGCAGTTCGAGCGCGGTATTCGGCTTCTCCTTCCAAGGTTTCAAAAGCTGCTTGCCGCTTTGCAGTACGCACACGTTCACAAGGTAGATGCAACTGCAGGAGCTAAGATGTATGCAGGAACCCCGAATGCCCTCCGACGCCGACCCAACTGCAAGATGCCACAAAGGTTAGGAAACGTCTGATGGACGCCTTTGCTCAGTTCGACACTGCAGCACGTCGGATACGCGACCTTCCCACAGAGTCCCCGACCCAGGCACGGCTACAAAAAGCGGTTTATCACCAAGCATATCAATTCCTCAGTCTCCACATGCTCCCTCTCAAGTCATTGCCAAAGATCCTTAAGCACGCTTCCCCGAACGGAGCTCCGTCAAAACCGAATGGTCGCTCCAACGGTGCGCTTGCGGCTATCAAGTACAACGACACTGAGACAGGGAGCATTGCAAGTAGCAGCAGTGCCATCTCCACCATGGAGGCCGAGGAGAAGGAATTGAGGGAACGTTTAATCGTTCTGGAAGAGCAAAAGTTCTTCGTGCAGGAGATGATTGCAGACGCAAATCGCCGGCGGAAGTTTGATGAAGTTAGCTCGTTGGCACAAAACGTTGAGGATTTAAGCAAGGAGATTGATCAGATAAATGGTCAACTAAACCAACTGGACTTTGCTGCCGCCTATAGTGGAGAACTCTTCCCACAGCTATTAAACTAGACTACTAGTTCTATCGTTTCCCTAAGGCCGTGACTCTTTAGCGGGTTAAATATCTACTTATATTATCTTAAAGTAGCCTATCTATTAACTATATAAGAAGCTTAGTAGCTTTTTTTTTAGGTATCTTAGATTTTATTATTAAAAAAATTTAAATTTTTATTCTATTATATAAAGTTTTTTTAAGCTTTTATATTTTTATAATCTATATTTCTAAAATATTTTAAGTAGATAGTTTTTATATAAACTAATTAGTTATTTATTTAGTATTATTATATTTTACTATAGTATTTTAGTTAGTAGAATACTAGATATTTATATAATTAAGAATTAATTTTTTTATTATTTATTTATTATAGTTTAACGTTCTTATATATTCTAAGTATTAGAATACTCTATATATATAGTTAATCTATATTTTAACTATATACTAGGTATATAATATTAGCTTATAGATTATATATAGTTAGCCTAGAGGACTTATATCCTCTAGACTCTATATAAGAATCTACTTCTCTAAAGATTTACCTATTAATTTATTTATAATTTAGCTCTCTATTTATTAATTTTATATTATTTACTTATACTAAGAATATAAAAGATAAGCTATCTAGTCTTTTTTAAGAAAAGCTTTTCTATAGTTTTAAAGAAATATATACCCCCTTACTTATATATTTTAAGGGGTAATATAAGAAATTTACTATTTAAAGTATAAAAAGAATACCCTATATTTTACCTCTACTATATCTAATACTATATTTCTTTAAAAGGTTTACCTTTCTATACCTTAAATAGTAAACTATTCCTTATACTACCCCTTAAAACGCGGGAGTAAGGGGGTATAACTCTCTCTAAAACTATAGAAGAACCTTTTCTAGAATAGACTAGATAGTCTATCTTTTATATTCTTAGAATATATAAGAACGTTAAACTATAATAAATAAATAAATAAATAAAGTATAAAAAGATAAACCTTTAGGAAAATTAGTAGAAAATATAACTAGAATAGATTATAAGGTAGTTCTAGTTAAAAATTCTAAAATTCTAAAATTTACTAGAATTAGCTAGTTATAAATAATAATTTTAAAAAGTAATAGAAATACCTTATAGTTAGAATAAGTATAAAAAGGGAAATTAGAGGAAAAGAGTAAAAGTATAAATTATATTTAAACCTTATTAGGTAGGTCTTTAAAAATCTATCTATATATAGATATTCTTATTTAGATTAGAAATATAGTAAGTATAGTTATTTCTTTTATTAGGGTAAAGAGATCTTATATCTAAAGTCTATTTTCTACTAGTATATTTTTAATCTTAGATCTTTTAATTCTTAGTAATAGATAGTCTAATAGAAGGTACTAGGGGGTTTAGAAGAGTTAACTAAAGTAGTAGTATTTATTAGTTAGTATATAGCTAAACTAATATAGATAGAACTTAAAGTAGCTATATTTTATTTTTAGCTAGTAAAAGATAGATACTATTTTTTAGTTAGAGGTAGGTAGCTTAAACCTTCTATATACTTTAGGGGGTAAAGAGTTTTAAATAGTTAAATAGTAGAGCTTTACTTATTTATTTATTTATTTATTTATTGTAGTTTAACGTCCTTATGCATCCTAAGGATATGAAAGATAGACTATCTAGTCTATTCTAGGGAAGGTTCTTCTGCGTTTTTAGGGGGACTCGCACCCCCTTACTCCCGCGTTTTAAGGGGTAGTACAAGGAATAGTTTGCTATTTAAGGTGTAGGAAGGTAAACCTTTTAAAGAAAAACAGTATTGGGTGCAGTAGGGATGAAATATAAGGTGTTTCCGGTCAAATTCCGAAATTCACTGGAATTAGCTGGTTGTGAATAATTTTGAAAGGTGCCGGAAATACCTTCTATTTGAGGTGTTTGTGAAAGGAAAATTCGGGGAAAAGAGTGGAAGCGTAAATCGTATTTAAACCTCGTTAGGCAGGTCCTTAAGAATCCATCTACGCGTGGATATTCTTGTTTAGGTTAGGAATGTAGTAAGTACAGCCGTTCTCTTTGTCGTAGTGAAGAGGTCTTAGATCTAGGGTCTATTTTCTGCTAGCGCGTCTTTTACCTTAGATCTTTTAATCCTTAGTAATAGGTAGTCTAGTAGAAGGTGTTAAGGGGTTTGGGAGGGTCGACTAAAGCAGTAGCATTTATTAGTTAGCGCGTGGCTAAACTAGTATAGATAGGACTTAAAGTAGCCGTGTCTAATCTTAAGCTGGTAAAAAGCGGAGGCCACCTCCCGGTTAGGGGTAGGTAGTTTAAACCTTCTATATACTTTAGGGGTAAAGAGTTTTAGATAGTTAGATAGCGGTGCTTTACTTAAGGTGCCGTGCTACTCTATAAAAATCTTTAAGCAAAGCTCCGTCTTATAAAAGGCGAGGCTTGTTCTATTATCTTCTAAGGTGTATATAGCTTCTTATTTAGCGAGCTTGTCCGCGATCTTGTTCCCGTCTATATCTTTATATCCTAGGACCTATTCTAGAGTAACTAGATTTCCGTTTACGCGTAGGGTATTAGAGGTATTATTATAAACCTAAGGGGATAAGGGCTTTATAACCCTAAGGGTAGAAAGCCCGCACGGGAAAAAGCACCCTAAGGACTAAGGGTCCGCGCGGGAAACTAAGCCGTAAGGGAAATCTAGTTAGGATGCGTATAAGCTATAGTATAACGCGCTATAGATAGATTCCCGCACGAGAAAGTAGCCCTTAAGGAATATAGTTACTACTAGAAACTATAGGCAGGATTCCTATAGGGGAAGAAGGTCTATAAGAATAAGAGGGTAGAATAGGTAGAAGGGATATTAGGAAGGTTAGAGTAAGTTAAATATTATAACTATTCTATACTAATAAAAGCCGGAAACTAGAAAGGTAGTTAGGCGCTAATATTATATATACCCTACTAGGAGAACCTACTTTAGATTATACTTAATCTAAACCTCTAATCTATCCCCTTAATCTAAGTAGTATATCTATATACCTAATCTAGATTATATAGCTTTCCTAGTAGTATTTAGTGTATACTTATTAGCTAGATATTTAACCCTTTATAGTTAACTTAAGAATCTAATCTTTACCTATTAGAGTAACAGAGCCTTATTACGCCCGGCGTATACGTAATTACTTCCTTCTCTAATTATTACCTCCTTACTCTTATCCTTAAGGTAAAACCTTTAACCTAATTACCTACTAGGCGACTCTAAAACCTAGTAGAAGAGGCCTATTATTATACTTTAACTACTATCCTTATAAGAAAAGGAAGGCATCCCTAATTAGGAAGTATTACCCTAAAATAATACTAATAAGTAGCACTTATTATACCGAATATAATAGTTAGTATAGGAGACGCGGAACCGTAGTAGCCTTAGTAGGTACCTCCGCCTTATACCCCTCCTAGTAATAAATAGCTATACTAGCTAATTCTAGAACTACGCAACAAGAACGTAGTCCTTAGAATATAACTTAGTTAAGTATTAGCAGCACCTCTAGCTACTAAAGTTAAGGTTTCTAAACCTAACCTATACTATAGAGATTATAAGAAGACGTAAGACTTCCTATCCTAACTAGATAATTATATCTACTTCTCTTATAGGAAGTTCGCTAGCCTAGCTAATAAAGTACTCTACGCTAGCACTTACCTCTAAGGAACGGTAGAGTAATAGTTCTAACTTTTTAAGCGTAAAAAGTAATCTAAACCCAAGTTCTAATAGTCTATAGTAACCTACGAGATCTTTAGAGATTACCGCAACTTTACTAAGGCCCTTAAGGTAGTATTTAGTAGAGTTAATAAGACCTATTAAGTAATATATACCCTTATAATATACTAATAGAAGGGGTCTATACAAGACTATACTACTAAGTTTTAAAATATAGCCTACCTAGTCGAGGGACACTCTGATATTACTTTATAAATATTCTACTACTAAGGACTTAAGAATAAAATTAAGGAAGCTATAACCTACTATAAGGAACCCAAAAGCCTTATAGGAATAATTTAACTAGCTTTACTTATAGATAAGCAACGTAATAAAAGATAGTTTAATAAAAAAACCTATTCTTCTAATACCTTATAACCTACGCGGCTACGTTATACTTAGAAAGAAGAAGACGCTATAGAACTAGATAGTATCTAGAGAAATAATAACTAGAAAGAGAAGTAGGGTAAGCGACCTCCTAGGAAGGAATAAATAGATTAGTAACAAGCCTAATTTAATAAAGGACTATATATCTAATACGGAGATAAATAGGGCCCTAGGTACTAATACTCCTAATAGTTAAAGAGGAACGAGCGTACTACGTCTACAGCTTAAATAGAAGAACCCTAAGAGGCCTCAATAGCCTAGACGGTTAACTACGCCGCGATAAGCTAGACCGCATGCTATAAGGATAACTACTCTACTTACTAGAGCAATAAAGATACTATAGGGTAGTATCCTAAGAAGTTATAAAGAGTTAATACTATTAAACGAACCTGGGCAGCGCCTATAATTAGTAAACTAGCTAACGCGCTTCCCCTAGACACGGAACTAGTAAATAGTAATATAGAAGAACTTTATAAGAGTACCCCTAAAGGATCTAAACCTAAAGATAGTAAATAGGAACCTAAGTATATAGATTCTAAATAGCTTGGCTAAATTACTAAGTGCCTAAAAGTATACAGGAAAATTTAATTTAGTAAATATAGTAGACAACCCTATATTACCTAGACACCTAACTTATAGCTAGATATAACCTAGTAGTAATACTAGGTTTAGTAAGGGAATATTATTTATTAGTATAAGTAAAACTAATACTAGATATACTAGGGAAAGACGGCCCTTACCTCGCCTAAAGACCTAAATATATAGTTATAGAATAAGGTTAGGAACTACTAACTATTAAAAAACTAGATAGCCTCCCTAGTTAGGGACCCTAGGAGGGGCCGTTAGATAGGTCCCTTAACTAGGTATTATATATATTAAACAGACTAATTCTTACTAGATTAGCTCTATACTAACTCTTATATATACCTATTACCTTTTATAGAAAACGGGCCGTAGTAATAATTAATAGTAGCGTATAAGGGAACTTTATTAACCCTAAATTCGTTATAAGCTACTAACTATTATACTAAACTAAAGATTATCTATACCTACTTAGTATAGTAGACGGCTCCCTAGTAACCTATAGAAAAGGATAGGTTTATATTAAAATAGGACTTAACTCCTTGTCTCTAGGAAACTACAAGGAGAAGATTAGCCTTAACCTAATAGTAATACTAGAATATAATATAATCCTAGGTATCCTATAGTTAAAAATATATATACCTAATATTAACTAGAGGATAGAAGAAATTACCTTCCCAGATAAATAATATATTAGATACCTTACTATAGCTAGGAGAACTAAGTTGCCTACTAAGAGTAGCTAGAGCTAAGAGCTAGAGCTAGAGAAGTCTAAGCTAGTAAGCTAGAACTTAAAAAGCTAGAGCTAAAAAAGCTAGAGTAGCTAGAGCTAGGAGAGCCTAGTAGAAGTTAGAGAAATCTCCCTAGGGGCTATAAAGCGTATAAAGCGTAGAGGAGAATAAGTCTATACTATCTACCTAAAACCTAGTTAAGAGATAGAATAAAGAATTATTATATATATATAATTAGGTTACCTAATAAGGGGAAAGCCTATACTTGCTAACTAAGGAAACGCTACTGTATATTCTATAGCTTTTATAGAATATAAGAGGCCTTAAGAGGAGGATACTAGCCTAAAGTTAGTTAGAGGAGACTACCCCTAGAGGATCTATAGGCGATATAGTAAAGCTAATATAGAGAAGCTTACGTAGCCCGGCTAAAACTAGGGCCGCTAAAACGTTAGTATAAAGAGTAGGAATCTCTTAGCGACTAATAAAGGCGATATAACTAGCGAGTAAATATATAGGGAACTCGGCGGTATTATAAGACCTACTACTACTAACACCCTAGAGGAGAAACTACTACTACTAAATATAGAATCTATACTAAAATAATTCTAGAAGTATATAGACCTCTATAAGAAACAAGGAAAAGAAGCTTTATCTTAATACTAACCTTAGGATTATAAAATACCTCTTATACTAGGAACGTAACCCGCGTTTAAACCTATCTACTTACTCTCCTAAACTAAGCTAGAGTTTTTATAGAAATACCTAGAAAAGAACCTAGAAAGAGGATACATCTAACCTTTATTATTACTAGCTAGATACCCTATCTTATTTATCCCTAAGAAGAATAGTAAGCTCCGCCTCTACGTCGATTACTAATAGCTAAATAATATTATAGTTAAGAACTATTACCCTCTCCTAAGAATTAACAAACTATAGAATAAGCTATAAACTATAAAGTACTTTATAAAGTTTAATCTCTGTAACAGCTATTATCTAGTTTATATTAAAGAAGGGGAAGAGTAGAAAACAGCGTTCTAAACGCGCCTAGGACATTTTAAGTATATAGTAATACTATTTAGGCTTACTAACGCCCTAGTAACATTCTAGAGCCTTATAAATAAGACACTACGTCTATATTTAGACATCTTTTACACGGCCTATCTAGATAATATTATTATCTACTTAGATATCCTTAAAGAATATATAGAATATATTAAGAAAGTTCTTAAAGCTCTAAGAGGGAAAGACCTACAAATCGCACCTAAGAAATATAAATAGATTACCTAGAAAACGGAATTTCTAGGGTTTATTATTATACTAGGATAAGTTAGTATAGACGATAAGAAATTAGACGTAATTTAAGATTAGCTGATACTAAGAATAGTAAAAGATATACAATCCTTTCTTAGATTTACTAACTTTTACCGAAAATTTATTAAGAAATACTTTAAGGTAATTAAGCTACTTACACGCCTTATAAAGAAAGAGTATAGTTTTAAATAGGAAGAAGCCTAGTAGATAGCCTTTAACTCTCTAAAGTAAATATTCTGCGAAGCCCCTATCTTAGGTATTTATAACCTAGAACTACTAATTATAGTAGAAACTAATACTTTTAACTACGCTATTAGCGCTTATATTAGCTAACTAGACGAGTAAGGCCGACTCTACCTAATTGCGTATTACTTATAGAAGATAACACCCCTAGAGCTTAACTATAATATCTATAATAAGAAATTACTCGCTATAGTTATAGCTTTTAAGATATAGAGACACTACCTTAAAGGAGCTAAATACTAAGTAATAGTCTATTATAACTATAAGAACCTTACGCACTTTATAACTACTAAAGAATTAACTAGAAGATAAGTTAGGTAGGTAGAGGAATTAGTATTCTATAATATAAAGATTACCTATAGAAAGGGATCTAAGAATACTCGCGTAGATATACTAAGTAGAAGAGCCAACTATATAGTAGGAAAACCTAGTTTATAGCTAGCGGTGCTAAAATAAGAGGAAGATAGTACCCTTATAGTAGTATATATTACTTTACTATAGCTAAATAAAATAACTAAAGAAGAGTTTATCCTAGTTAGATAACTTACGCCTATTATACGTATTAGTAATAACGACTAGACGCGTAAAATCTGAGACACCTATAAGTAAGACTCTATAGTATAAGAACTTAGTAAGATTAAGAATAACCCTCGAGTAATAAAGAATATAGACGGTACTATTCTATTTTTAGGATTAGTCTATATTCCTAAACTACTATAAGAGGAACTAATTAAAGATCTTTATAAAGTACTAGTATATAGTTATTAAGAAATAGATAAGACGATTAAAAGACTCTCTAGGAACTATTACTTCCTAGGGCTAAAAAGAACTGTTTAACGAGTAATCTTATAGTACAACCTTTATATTTAAAGTAAGGCCTTAAGACACGCACCCTATAGACTACTTTAACTATTACTAGCCCCGGAACAACTCTAGTAGTTAATTATACTAGACTTTATTACGGATCTACCTTAGTTAAAAGAGCCCTTAACTAGCACGCTCTACAACTTAATCCTAGTTATTATTAATAGGCTTACTAAGTATATATACTACCTACCTTACCTAAAAATAGTAACTATAGAAGATCTAGCCTATACCTTTCTTAGAATAATCCTTAGTAACTATAGGTTACTAGATAAGCTTGTTTCTAATAAAAATTGCCTATTTACCTTGTAATTCTAGTAGAGCCTTACCTATTAGCTTAGTTCTAAATATAAGCTCTCTACTATAGTATACCCGTAGATAGATAGATAAATAGAATAAATAAACTAGACCCTAGAGTAATACCTTCGCTATTACCTTAACTATATATAAGATAACTAGGTAAAACTATTACCTCTCGCCTAGTTCGCCTATAATAGTTTAAAGGCCTTAGCTATATAAGAGTTACTATTCTACGCTAACTATAGGTATAAGCCTATAGCTTATAGAGAACTAATACTAAGCGAATCCCTAGCCTAGAAAGGAATCCTCTAATCTAACTAGCTAAAAGTACTTTATAAATAGCTTAGCCTTAATATAGAGTATAATAGATTTCTTATATCCTACTACTATAATAGATAGTACTAGGAGGCACTAAAGCTTAAAAGGGGGGATAAGGTCTACCTCCTTAGAAAAAATATTAAGACTAGGTGTTTAAATAATAAACTAGATTTTAAGAAAATTAGTCTATTTAAAATTAAAGAGAAACTTAGGAAAGTTAATTACCGTCTTAAGCTACTAAGCAATATAAAGATAGTACCTATTTTCTATATAGTACTACTGGAACTAGTACCTAAAAATACTACGCTAATTAAATAAATAGAAGAAATAGTACTAGAAAATCTAGACGCTAATAAAAATATAGACTAGGTAGTAGAAAAGGTACTTAATAGCAGCTATATTAATAGTTAATTTAGATACCTCCTATAATAGAAAGAAGACTAGGACTATACCTAGGAACTACTAGAGAACTATAATAGCTATAGAGACCTTATTAATAACTTCTATTACTAAAACCCGGATTAACCTAAACTAGAAGCTCCTTAAATATAAAGGACCTAAAATTATACTTAGATATTAGAGATAGCTAAGCTAAGTTAACTAGCTTAGACGCCCTAAGAGGTATAGTAGCGGAACCGGCCCTAGAAGAACTAATAGACTAGTTAGGATCTATAGTAGTACTATATTACAAACCCTAGGTAATAAGGGCTTTATAGCCCTAAGGGTAGAAAGCCCGTACGGGAAAAGGCACCGTAAGGGCTAAGATCTCTTAAGGCTAGTAGAGCCGCACGGTTAGAAATCCCGTATAGGAAGACCGCCCGCTAGGACTAAAGAAGTTATAGGAAACTAAGGAGGACTTGCTAAACTAGAAGGCCTATAGGGGAAGGAATCCTATAGGGGTATAGGCGTAGTCTAGAAAAGAGATAAGGTATAAAGGTAGTAGGTAGGGGGTAAGGAGAATATTATAACCATTCCGCACTAGTAGAAGTTAGAAACTAGGAAGCAGGTAGCGCCGTATTACGTAGACTCTATAAGACCTACTTAAAGAATTAAAAGGCTTAGTACTAATCTAAACCTTTACCTAATCCCTCAACCCTTATAATCTAGTAACCCTTAATATCCTAAGGGGTAAACTAGATTATTATAGCTTTCCTACCTGTATATAATTACGCTTCTTAGCTAGATACTTTAACCTTTATAGTTAACTTAAGAATCTAATCTTTACCTATTAGAGTAATAGAGCCTTATTGCGCCCGGCGTACACGTAATTACTTTCTTCTCTAATTATTACCTCCCTACTCTTATCCTTAAGGTAAAACCTTTAACCTAATTACCTACTAGGCGACTCCGAAACCTAGTAAAAGAGGCCTGTCGTTATACTTTAACTACTATCCTTATAAGAAAAGGAAGGCATCCCTAACTAGAAAGTATTACTCTAAAATAACACTAATAAGTAGTACTCGTTATACTAAATATAATAGTTAGTATGGGAGACGCGGAGCCGTAGCAGCCTTAGTAGGTACCTCTACCTTACACCCCTCCTAGTAATAAATAGCTATACTAGCTAATTCTAGAACTACGCAACGAGAATGTAGTCCTTAGGATATAACTTAGTTAAGTATTAGCGGTACCTCTAGCTACTAAAGTTAAGGTTCCTAAACTTAACCTATACTATAGAGATTATAAGAAGACGTAAGACTTCCTATCCTAACTAGATAATTATATCTACTTCTCTTATAGGAAGTTCGCTAGCCTAGCCAATAAAGTACTCTATACTAGTACTTACCTCTAAGGAACGGTAGAATAATAGTTCTAATCTTTTAAACGCGAAAAATAATCTAAACTTAAGTTCTAATAGTCTATAGCAACCCGCGAGATCTTTAGAGATTACCGTAACTTTACTAAGGCCCTTAAGGCCGTATTTAGTAGAGTTAATAAGACTTATTAAGTAACGTATACCCTTATAATATACCGATAGAAGGGATCCGTATAAGACTATACTACTAAGTTCTAAGATGTAGCCTACCTAGCTAAGGGATACTCCAACATTACTTTACAAACGTTCTACTACTAAAGACTTAAGGACGAAATTAAGGAAGCTATAACCTACTATAAGAAACCTAAAAACCTTATAGAAATAATCTAACTAGCTCTACTTATAGATAAGCGACGCAACGAAAGATAGTTTAATAAGAAAACCTATTCTTCTAACACCTTATAACCTATACGGCTATATTATACCTAGGAAGGAGGAGATACTATAGAACTAGATAGTACCTAGAGAAATAATAACTAGAAAGGGAAGTAGGGCAAGCGACCCCCTAGGAAGGAATAGATAGATTAGTAATAAGCCCGATTTAATAAAGGACTGTACGTCTAATACGGAGATAAATAGGGCCCTAGGCACTAATACTCCTAATAGTTAAAGAGGAATAAACGCACCACGTCTATAGCTTAGATAGAAGAACCTTAAGAGGCCTTAATAGCCTAGACGGTTAACTACGCTGTAATAAGCTAGACCGTATACTATAAGGACGACTACTCTACTTACTAGAGCGATAAAGATACTATAGGGTAGTATTCTAAGAAGTTATAAAGAGTTAATACTATTAAACAAACCCGGGCAGCGCCTATAATTAGTAAACTAGCTAACGCGCTTCCCCTAGACACGGAACTAGTAAATAGTAATATAGGAGAACTTTATAAGAGTACGCCTAAACCTAAGGCTAAATCTAAAGATAGCGAATAAGAGCCCGAGTAGGCGGATTCTAAATAGCTTAGCTAAATTACTAAGTACCTAAAAGTATACGGGAAAGTTTAATTCGGTAAACGCGGTAGATAACCCTATATTACCTAGACACCTAACTTATAGCTAGATATAACCTAGTAGTAATACTAGGTTTAGCAAGGGAATATTATTTATTAATATAAATAGAATTAATACTAAACACCCTAGAGAAAGACGGCCCTCACCTCGCCTAAAGACCTAAACACCTAGTTATAGGATAAGGTTAGGAACCGCTAACTATTAAAAAACTAGATAGCCTCCTATAACGATAGGCCTCTTCTACTAGGTTTCGGAGTCGCCTAGTAGGTAATTAGGTCGAAGGTTTTACCTTAAGGATAAGAGGAGGGAGGCAATAATTAGAGAAGGAAGTAATTACGTATACGCCGGGCGTAATAAGGCTCTGTTACTCTAATAGGTAAAGATTAGATTCTTAAGTTAACTATAAAGGTTAAAGTATCTAGCTAAGGAGCGTAATCTATATACTACTAGGAAAGCTATAATAATCTAGATCCGTCTATCTTAGATCTAACCCTTATAGATTTAAGGGGGGTAGATTTATAAGGCTTAGATCTATATAGATCTAAGGTAGGTCTTACTAGGTAGGGCGCACGTAACGTTTACTGCCTTGCCGCTTTCTAGCCTGCTAACTTCTACTACTGCGGAGCAGTTATAATATCTAACTTACTCTCGCTAGCTTAACCTCTACTTATACCTCTTTCCTAGATTATACCTTTAGCCCTATAGACCTTATTCCCCTACGGGAGTTCTTCCTTAGTATCTCCGTCCTAGTTTCCTGTAACTTTTCTTATCCTAACGGGCGGTCCTCCCGGGCGGGATTCCTAACCGTACAGCTTTACTAGTTATAAGGGATCTTAGCCCCTACGGTACTTTTTCCCGTATAGGCTATCTACCCTTAGAGCTATAAAGCCCTTATTACCTAGGGTTTATAATACTACCCCCTACCTTAAGGATCTTCGTCCCGAAGATTCGCCTTAAGGTGTATATCTTATATAACTTCTTTTCTATTTCTCCTTCTTCTATAAGTCTTCCTACTATATCTTCTACTAAGTCTTATAAGCGTAAACGTTCTAGTTAGAAAGCTAAACACCTAGTCTTAGGTAATAAGATTAATCGCGACGGGGCCGGGATACCTCTCCCTTATTCTTCCTACTTACTTACTAATATAGGTATAAAGAAGAGTAACCCTTCTTTCGTTCCTTATTAGATAGATAGAGTTTATTCTTATTATAGTAAGTGTACGCGTTAAGGCAAGTCTTCTTACGATGTAAGTAGTTTAGATAATTTAGACTATATATTTTCCTATTATTCCCTAACTTCCCTACTAATAAGGTTTTTAGTTCTTTGTTTATATTAGGCTTTATTAAAGGCGGATTAGGCTAAGGAGAAGGCTTGTTAGGAGTTTCATGCTTCTATAGCTTGTCTAGACTAAGCTAAGAAATAGTAGTCCTTACTTTATTAGCGGGCAGCTTTAATGCTATTGTCTAAGGCCAAGACGGTTAAGGAGCTAGAGGAATTAGACTATTTAGAGACTGCGCGCGAGTCTAGGGATCCTATTAACCCTAAGGATACTGCGCCTAGGCGATTAATAAAGCGCCTACGTGGCAAGTCCTCCGCTAATAGCGCCGCTATAGGTCCTAACTAGTCTATTAGTTCTCCTAGGGCTAGTTCTACTACTACGCCTCCTAGGGCGTCTAAGCTAGTTAACTTAGCTTAGCTATCTCTAATACCTAAGTACAATTTTAGGTCCTTCGTATTTAAGGAGCTTCTAGTTTAGGTTAATCTAGGTTTTAATAATAGAAGGTTTCTATAAGGTCTCTGCAGCCCTTGTAGTTCTCTAATAGTTTCTAGGTATAGTTCTAGTTTCCTTCCTATTATAGGAGGTATCTAAATTAACTATTAATATAGCCGCTATTAAGTATCTATTCTACTACCTAGTCTATATTTTCGTCGGCGTCTAGATTTTCTAGTACTATTTCTTCTATTTATTTAATTAATATAGCGTTTTTAGGTGCTAGTTCTAGTAGTGCTATATAGAAAACGGGTACTATCTTTATATTGCTTAGTAGCTTAAGATAGTAATTAACTTTCCCGAGTTTCTCTTTAATTTTAAATAGACTAATTTTCTTAAAATCTAGTTTATTATTTAGACGCCTAGTCTTAATATTTTTTCTAAGGAGGTAGACCTTATCCCCCCTTTTAAGCTTTAGTGCCTCCTAGTACTATCTATTATAGTAGCGGGATATAAGAAATCTATTATATTCTATATTAAGGCTAAGCTGTTTATAAAGTGCTTTTAGCTAGTTAGATTGGAGGATTCCTTTCTAGGCAAGGGATCTACTTAGTATTAGTTCTCTATAAGCTGTAGGTTTATACCTATAGTTAGCGTAGAACGGTAACTCTTATATAGCTAAGGCCTTTAAACTATTATAGGCGAACTAGGCGAGAGGTAATAGTTTTACCTAGTTATCTTGTATGTAGTTAAGGTAATAGCGAAGGTATTACTCTAGAGTCTGGTTTATTTATTCTATTTATCCGTCTATTTATAGGTGTACTATAGTAGAAAGTTTATGCTTAGAACTAAGCTGTTGGGTAAGGCTCTACTAGAATTGCGAGGTAAATAGGCGATCTCTATCTAAGACGAGCTTATCTAGTAACCTATAGTTACTAAAGATTATCCTAAAGAAAGTATAGGCTAGATCTTCTATAGTTACTAATTTTAGGTAAGGTAGGTAGTATACGTATTTAGTAAGCCTATTAATAATAACTAGGATCGAGTTGTAGAGCGTGCTAGTTAAGGGCTCCTTTAACTGAGGTAGATCTGTAATAAAGTTAAGTATAATTAACTACTAGGGTCGTTCCGGGGCTAGTAATAGCTAAAGTAGTCTATAGGGTGCGTGTCTTAAGGCCTTGCTTTAAATATAGAGGTTATACTATAAGATTACCTATTAAATAGTTCTCCTTAGCCCTAGAAAGTAGTAATTCCTAGAGAGTCTTTTAATTATCTTGTCTATTTCTTAATAACTATATACTAGTACTTTATAGAGATCTTTAATTAGTTCCTCCCGTAGTAGCTTAGGAACGTAGATTAATCCTAAAAATAGGATAGTACCGTCTATATTCTTTATTACTTAAGGGTTGTTTTTAATCTTACTAAGTTCTTATACTATAGAGTCTTACTTATATATATCTTGGATTTTACGCGTCTAGTTGTTATCGCCGATGCGTATAACGGGCGCGAGTTGCCTAACTAGGATAAACTCTTCTTTAGTTATTTTATTTAGCTATAGTAAAGCGATATATACTACTATAAGGGTACCGTCTTCCTCTTATTTAAGCACTACTAGCTATAAACTAGGTTTCCCTACTATATAGTCGGCTCTTCTACTTAGCGTATCTACGCGAGCGTTCTCGGATCCCTTTCTATAGGTAATCTTTATATTATAGAATACTAATTCCTCCGCCTACCTAACTTATCTTCTAGTTAATTCTTTAGTAGTTATAAAGTGCGTAAGGTTCTTATAGTTGCAATAGACTATTACTTAGTATTTAGCTCCTTTAAGGTAATATCTCTATATCTTAAAAGCTATAACTATAGTAAGTAATTCCTTATTATAGATATTATAGTTAAGCTCTAGGGGTATTATCTTCTGCGAGTAATACGCAATTAGGTGGAGTTAGCCTTACTTATCTAGTTAACTAATATAAGCGCTAATAGCGTAGTTAGAAGCGTTAGTTTCTACTATAATTAGTAGTTCTAGATTATAAATACCTAGGATAGAGGCTTCGCAGAACATTCGCTTTAGAGAGTTAAAGGCTATCTACTAGACTTCTTCCTATTTAAAACTATACTCTTTCTTTATAAGGCGCGTAAGTGGCTTAATTACTTTAGAATATTTCTTAATAAATTTTTAGTAAAAGTTAGTAAATCTAAGAAAGGATTGTATATCTTTTACCGTCCTTAGTATTAGCTAATCTTAAATCGCGTCTAGTTTCTTGTCGTCTATACTAACTTATCCTAGTATAATAATAAACCCTAGAAATTCCGTTTTCTAGGTAATCTATTTATATTTCTTAGGTACAATTTATAGGTCTTTCCCTCTTAGAGCTTTAAGAACTTTCTTAATATACTCTATATATTCTTTAAAGGTATCTAAGTAGATAATAATATTGTCTAGGTAGGCCGTGTAAAAGATATCTAAATACGGACGTAGTATCTTATTTATAAGGCTCTAGAATATTGCCGGGGCGTTAGTAAGCCTAAATAGTATTACCGTATACTTAAAATATCCTAGGCGTATTTAGAATACTATTTTCTACTCTTCTCCTTCTTTAATATAAACTAGGTAGTAGCTATTGCGGAGATTAAACTTTGTAAAGTACTTCGCGGTTTATAGCTTATTCTATAGTTCGTTAATTCTTAGGAGAGGGTAATAGTTCTTAACTATAATATTATTTAGCTATTAGTAATTAATATAGAGGCGGAGCTTACTGTTCTTCTTAGGGATAAATAAGATAGGGTATCCAGCCGGTAATAATAAAGGTTAGATATATCCTCTTTCTAGGTTCTTTTCTAGGTATTTCTATAAAAACTCTAGCTTAGTTTAAGAGAGCGAGTAGATAGGTTTAAACGCGGGTTACGCTCCTAGTATAAGGGGTATTTTATAATCTTAAGATTAGTATTAAAGTAAAGCTTCTTTTCCTTATTCCTTATAGAGGTCTATATACTTCTAGAATTATTTTAGTATAGATTCTATATTTAGTAGCAGTGGTTTCTCCTCTAGGGTGTTAGTAGTAGTAGGTCTTATAATACCGCCGAGTTCCCTATATATTTACTCGCTAGTCGCATCGCCTTTATTAGTTACTAAGAGATTCCTACTCTTTATACTAACGTTCTATATTTAGCGGCCCTAGTCTTAGCTAGGCTATATAAGCTTCTCTATATTAGCTTTACTATATTACCTATAGATCCTCTAGGGGTAGTCTCCTCTAACTAACTTTAGGCTAGTATCCTCTTCTTAAGGCCTCTTATATTCTATAGAAGCTGTAGAATACGCGGTAGCTTTCCCTTAGTTAGCAAGTATAGGCTTTCCCCTTATTAGGTAACCTATTTATATATATATAATAATCCTTTATTCTATCTCTTAACTAGGTTTTAGGTAGATAGTATAGACTTATTCTCCTCTATATTTTATACGCTTTATAGCTCCTAGGGAGATTTCTCTAACTTCTACTAGGCTCTCCTAGCTCTAGCTACTCTTAGTAGGCAACTTAGTTCTCCTAGCTATAGTAAGGTGTCTAGTATATTATTTATCTAGGAAGGTGATTTCTTCCGTTCTCTAGTTAATATAGGGTGTATATATTTTTAACTATAGGATGCCTAGGATTATATTATATCCTAGTATTACTATTAGGTTAAGACTAATCTTCTCCTTATAGTTTCCCAGAGATAAGGGGTTAAGTCCTATTTTAATACAGACCTATCCTTTCCTATAGGTTACTAGAGAGCCGTCTACTATATTTAGTAGGTGTAATAATAGGCCTCTTCTACTAGGTTTCGAAGTCGCCTAGTAGGTAATTAGGTTAAAGGTTTTACCTTAAGAATAAGAGCAGGGAGGCAATAATTAGAGAAGGAAGTAATTACGTGTGCGCCGGGCGCAATAAGGCTCTATTACTCTAATAGGTGAAGATTAGATTCTTAAGTTAACTACTAAGGGTTAAATATCTAGCTAATAAGTATGCACTATATACTACTAGGAAAGCTATACAATCTAGATTAAGTATATAGATATGCTACTTAGATTGAGGGGATGGATTAGAGGTTTAGATTGAGTATAATCTAAAGTGGGTCCGCCTAGTAGGGTGCACGTAATGTTAGCGCCTAACTACCTTTCTAGTTTCCGGCTTTTATTAGTGCGGAACGGTTATAATATTCGACTTACTCTAATCTTCCTAATATCCCTTCTACCTATTCTACCCTCTTACCCTTATAGACCTTCTTCCTCTACGGGAATCCTGCCTATAGTTTCCGGTAGTAACTATTATTTCTTAAGGGCTGCTTTCCCGTACGGGAATCTACCTATAGCGCGTTATACTATAGCTTACGCGTATCCTAACTAGATTTCCCTTGCAGCTTAGTTTCCCGCGCGGACCCTTGGTTCTTAGAGTACTTTTTCCCGTGCGGGCTTTCTACCCTTAGAGTTATAAAGCCCTTATCCCCTTAGGTTTGTAATACTACCCCCTACCTTAAGGATCTTCGTCCTAAAGATTCCCCTACTAGACTATATCTAGCGTTTAGCTATTCCTTTATTTTCCTCTTCTATAAGTTTTCTTAATATATCTTCTAACAAGCACAAGTATAACGATTAGTTAACTAAGCGTAAGTCTCTTATAGAAAAGATTAATATCTTTAGTAAGATAATGCCTGTCCCTTGTAGTACGTGTTTATTAGCGAACGCGAAACGAAAGGAAGGGGCTCCTAAGGTAGTGTATTAGATAGATATTGCGGGTTTCTATTGCTGTAGCGAGTGTACCCGGCGCGGTTTATCCTCTTGTAATAGGAGTGGTCTTAAGGATTCTAATTATTCGTCCTTAGTCGGGTTTCTTCTAGAGTTTTTACTAATAGTTATTCTAGTTTCCTATCTAAAGAGTACCTTAGATAAAGCTAAGGTAGAGGAGTAGATAGTCCTTAACTTGCTGTAAAAGAATATAAGTCGTCTTTAGCGGGTGCGCAAGTAGCGGGAGTTATTAAAGAAACGTAGTAGCTTAATAATTTCTAAGAAGGCTAAGACGGTAGAGGACCTTAAGGAGATTAAGAGACTCGAGTCTAAGGGCCTTAGTGGGGGTCCTTCTAACCCTAAAGAGGCTGCGCCTAGACGATTAATAAAGCGCCTATATAGCGAGTCCTTAGCTAATAGCGCTACTATAGGTTCTAACTAGTCTATTAGTTCTCCTAGGGCTGGTTCCGCTACTACGCCTCCTAGGGTGTCTAAGCTAGTTAACTTAGCTCGGCTATCTCTAATACCTAAGTATAATTTTAGGTTCTTCGTATTTAAGGAGCTTCTAGTTTAGGTTAATCCGGGTTTTAGTGATAGAAGTTATCTATAAGGTCTCTGCAGCTATCGCAGTTCTCTAGTAGTTCCTAGGTATAGTCCTAGTCTCCTTCCTATTATAGGAGGTATCTAAATTAACCGTCGATATAGCTACTATTAAGTACCTTTTCTACTACCTAGTCTATATTTTCGTCGGCGTCTAGATTTTCTAGTACTATTTCTTCTATTTATTTAATTGGCGTAGCGTTTTTAGGTGCTAGTTCCAGTAGTACTACGTAAAAAACGGGTACTATCTTTATGTTGCTTAGTAGCTTAAGACGGTAATTAACTTTCCTAAGTTTCTCTTTAATTTTAAATAGACTAATTTTCTTAAAATCTAGTTTATTATTTAGACGCTTAGTCTTAATGTTTTTCCTAAGGAGGTAGACCTTATCCCCTCTTTTAAGCTTTAGTGCCTTCTAGTACCGTCTATTATAGTAGCGGGATATAAGAAATCTGTTGTATTCTATATTAAGGCTAAGCTGTTTATAAAGTACTTTTAGCTAGTTAGATTAGAGGATTCCTTTCTAGGCAAGGGATCTACTTAGTATTAGTTCTCTATAAGCTGTAGGTTTATACCTATAGTTAGCGTAGAACGGTAACTCTTATATAGCTAAGGCCTTTAAACTATTGTAGGCGAACTAGGCGAGAGGTAATAGTTTTACCTAGTTATCTTGTATGTAGTTAAGGTAATAGCGAAGGTATTACTCTAGAGTCTGGTTTATTTATTCTATTTATCCGTCTATTTATAGGTGTACTATAGTAGAAAGTTTATGCTTAGAACTAAGCTGTTGGGTAAGGCTCTACTAGAATCGCGAGGTAAATAGGCGATCTCTATCTAAAATAAGCTTATCTAGTAACTTATAGTTACTAAGGATTATCCTAAGGAAGGTATAGGCTAGATCTTCCGCAGTTACCGATTTTAGGTAAGGTAGGTAGTATACGTACTTAGTAAGCCTATTAATAATAACTAGGATCGAGTTGTAGAGCGTGCTAGTTAAGGGCTCTTTTAACTAAGGTAGATCCGTAATAAAGTTAAGTGTAATTAACTACTAGGGTTGTTCCGGGGCTAGTAATGGCTAAAGTAGTCTATAGGGTGCGTGTCTCGAGGCCTTACTTTAAATGTAAATATTGTACTATAAGATTACCCGTTAAACGGTTCTTCTTAGCCCTAGGAAGTAGTAATTCCTAGAGAGTCTTTTAATCGTCTTGTCTATTCCTTAATAACTGTGTGCTAGTACTTCGTGGAGATCTTTAATTAGTTCCTTCTATAGTAGCTTAGGAACGTAGACTAATCCTAAAAATAGGATAGTGCCGTCTATGTCCTTTATTACTTAAGGGTTATTCTTAATCTTACTAAGTTCTTATACTATAGAGTCTTACTTATAGGTATCTTAGATTTTACGCGTCTAGTCGTTATCGCCGATACGTATAACGGGCGCAAGTTATCTAACTAGGATAAACTCTTCTTTAGTTGTTTTATTTAGCTATAGTAAAGCGATATATACTACTATAAGGGTACCGTCTTCCTCTTGTTTAAGCACTGCTGGCTGTAAACTAGGTTTTCCTACTATATAGTTGGCTCTTCTACTTAGCGCGTCTACGCGAGCGTTTTTAGATCCCTTTTTATAGGTAATCTTTATATTATAGGATGCTAATTCCTCCGCCTACCTAACTTATCTTCTAGTTAATTCTTTAGTAGTTGTAAAGTGTATAAGGTTCTTGTAGTTGTAATAGACTATTACTTAGTATTTAGCTCCTTTAAGGTAATATCTCTATATCTTAAAAGCTGTAACTATAGCGAGTAATTTTTTATTATAGATATTATAGTTAAGCTCCGGGGGTGTTATCTTCCGTAAGTAATACGTAATTAAGTAGAGTTGGCTTTACTTATCTAGTTAGCTAATACAAGCGCCGATAGTGTAGTTAGAAGCGTTAGTTTCTACCGTAATTAGTAGTTCCGGGTTATAAATGCCTAAGATAGGGGCTTTATAGAATATTTACTTTAGAGAGTTAAAGGCTATCTACTAGGCTTCTTTCTATTTAAAACTATACTCTTTCTTTGTGAGGCGCGTGAGTAGCTTAATTACCTTAGAGTATTTCTTAATAAATTTTCGGTAAAAGTTAGTAAATCTAAGAAAGGATTATATATCTTTTACTATCCTTAGTGTTGGCCAATCTTAAATTACATCTAGTTTCTTATCGTCTATACTAACTTGTCCTAGTGTGATAACGAACCCTAGAAATTCCGTTTTCTAGGTAATCTATTTATATTTCTTAGGTGCGATCTATAGGTCTTTTCCTCTTAGAGCTTTAAGAACTTTCTTAATATACTCTATATATTCTTTAAGGGTATCTAAGTAGATAATTATATTATCTAGGTAGGCCGTGTAAAAGATGTCTAAATACGGACGTAGGGTCTTGTTTATAAGGCTTTAGAATATTACTAGGGTATTAGTAAGCCTAAATAGTATTACCGTATACTTAAAATATCCTAGGCGCGTTTAGAATACTATTTTCTACTCTTCCCCTTCTTTAATATAAACTAGGTGGTAGCTATTATAGAGATTAAACTTTGTAAAGTACTTCGCGGTTTGTAGCTTATCCTGTAGTTTATTAATTCTTAGGAGAGGGTAATAGTTCTTAATTATAATATTATTTAGCTGTTAGTAATCGACGCAGAGGCGGAGCTTGCCGTTCTTCTTAGGGATAAATAAGATAGGGTATCTAGCCGGTGATAATAAAGGTCGGATGTATCCTCTTTCTAGGTTCTTTTCTAGGTATTCCTATAAAAACTCTAGCTTAGTTTAAGAGAGCAAGTAGATAGGTTTAAACGCGGGTTGCGTTCCTAGCACGAGAGGTATTTTATAATCCTAAGATTAGTATTAAGGTAAAGCTTCTTTTCCTTGTTCCTTATAGAGGTCCGCGTACTTCTAGAATTATTTTAGTATAGATTCTATATTTAGTAGTAGTAGTTTCTCCTCTAGGGTGTTGGTAGTAGTAGGTCTTATAATACCGCCGAGTTTCCTATATATTTACTTACTAGTCGCATCGCCTTTATTAGTCGCTAAGAGATTCCTACTCTTTGTGCTAATATTCTATATTTAGCGGCCCTAGTCTTAGCCGGGCTGCGTAAGCTTCTCTATATTAGCTTCGCTATATTACCTATAGATCCTCTAGGGGTAGTCTCCTCTAACTAACTTTAGGCTAGTATCCTTATTCTAAGGCCCCTTGTATTCTATAGAGGCTACTAAATGCGCGGCAGCTTTCCTATAGTTAGCGAGTATAGGCTTTCCCCTTGTTAGGTGACCTAATTATATACGTGCAATAATCCTTTATTCTATTTCTTAACTAGGTTTTAGGTAGATAGTATAGACTTATTCTCCTCTGCGCTTTATACGCTTTATAGCTCCTAGGGAGATTTCTCTAACTTCTACTAGGCTCTCTTAGCTCTAGCTACTCTAGCTCTCCTAGCTCTAGCTCTTTAAGTTCTAGCTTACTAGCTTAGACTTCTCTAGCTCTAGCTCTTAGCTCTAGCTACTCTTAGTAGACAACTTAGTTCTCCTAGCTATAGCGAGGTGTCTAGTATATTATTTATCTAGGAAGGTAATTTCTTCCGTTCTCTAGTTAATGTAGAGTGTATATATTTTTAACTATAGGATGCCTAGGATTATATCGTATCCTAGTATTACTATTAGGTTAAGACTAATCTTCTCCTTATAGTTTCCTAGAGATAAGGGGTTAAGTCCTATTTTAATACAGACCTATCCTTTCCTATAGGTTACTAGGGAGCCGTCTACTATACTTAGTAGGTATAGATAATCTTTAGTTTAGTATAATAGTTAGTAGCTTATAATAAATTTAGGATTAATAAAGTTCCCTTGTACGCTACTATTAATTATTGCTACGGCCCGTTTTCCGTAAAAGGTAACGGGTATATATAAGAGTTAGTGTAGAGCTAATCCGGTAGGAATTAGTCCGTTTAATATATATAATACCTAGTTAAGGGACCTATCTAACAGCCCCTCCTAGGGTCCCTAACTAGGGAGGCTATCTAGTTTTTTAATAGTTAGCGGTTCCTAACCTTATCCTATAACTATATATTTAGGTCTTTAGGTAAGGTAAGGGCCGTCTTTCCCTAGTATATCTAGTGTTACTTCTACTTATATTAATAAACGATGTTCCCTTGCTAAACCTAGTATTACTGCTAGGTTATATCTAGCTATAAGTCCGGTGTCTAGGTAATATAGGGTTGTCTGCCGTGTTTGCCGAATTAGATTTTTCTATATATTCTTAGGCACTTAGTAATTTAGCCGAGCTATTTAGAGTCCGCCTACTCGGGCTCTTATTTACTATCTTTAGATTTAGCCTTAGGTTCGGGCGTACTCTTGTAAAGTTCTCCTATATTACTATTTACTAGTTCCGTGTCTAGGAGAAGCGCGTTAGTTAGTTTACTAATTATAGGCGCTGCCCGGGTTCGTTTAATAGTATTAACTCTTTATAACTTTTTAGGATACTACCCTATAGCATCCTTGTTACTCTAGTAGGTAGAGTAGTTATTATTATAGTATACGGTCTAGCTTATCGCGGTATAGTTAACTGTCTAGGCTATTAAGGCCTCTTAGAGTTCTTCTATTTAAGCTGTAAATGTGGTACGCTCGTTCCTCTTTAACTATTAGGAGTATTAGTACCTAGGGCCCTATTTATCCCCGCATCGGATGTATAGTCCTTTATTAAATTAGGCTTATTGCTAATCTATCTATTCCTTCCTAGGAGGTCGCTTGCCCTATTTCTCTTTCTAGTTATTGCTTCTCTAGGTACTATCTAGTTCTATAGCGTCTCCTCCTTCCTAGGTATAACGTAGCTACGTAGGTTATAAGGTATTAGAAGAATAGGTTTTCTTATTAAACTATCTTTCATTGCGTCGCTTGTCTATAAGTAAAGCTAGTTAGATTATTCCTATAAGGGTTTTAGGTTCCTTATAGTAGGTTATAGCTTCCTTAATTTCGTCCTTAATGTAACGACAGGCCTCTTCTACTAGGTTTCGGAGTCGCCTAGTAGGTAATTAGGTCGAAGGTTTTACCTTAAGGATAAGAGCAGGGAGGTAATAATTGGAGAAGGAAGTAATCACGTGTGCGCCGGGCGCAATAAGGCTCTGTTACTCTAATAGGTAAAGATTGGATTCTTAAGTTAACCACGAAGGGTTAAATGTCTAGCTAACAAGTATATACTATATACTACTAGGAAAGCTTATACAATCTAGATCGAGTATATAGATATACTACTTAGATTAAGGGGATAGATTAGAGGTTTGGATCGAGCATGATCTAAAGTAGGTCCTCCTAGTAGGGTGCACGTGATGTTAGCGCCTAACCACCTTTCTAGTTTCCGGCTTTTATCGGTACAGAACAGTTGTAATATTCGACTTACTCTAACCTTCCTAACATCCCTTCTACCTATTCCACCCTCTTACCCTTATAGACCTTCTTCCCCTGCGGGAATCCTACCTATAGTTTCTAGTAGTAACCATATTTCTTAAGGGCTGCTTTCCCGTGCGGGAATCTGCTTGTAGCGCATCGTGCTATAGCTAGCGCGCATCCTAACTAGATTTCCCTTGCGGCTTAGTTTCCCGCGCGGACCCTTAGTCCTTAGAGTACTTTTTCCCGTGCGGGCTTTCTGCCCTTAGGATTATAAAGCCCTTATCCCCTTAGGTTCGTAATACTACCCCCCACCTTAAGGATCTTCATCCCGAAGATTTCCCTACCGGACTATATCTAGCGTTCGGCTATTCTTTTAGTTTCCTCTTCTATAAGTTTTCTTAACATATCTTCTAACAAGCGCAAGCGTAATAATTAGTCAACTAAGCGTGAGTCGCTTATAGAAAAGATTAATATCTTTAGTAAGACGATGCCTGTCCCTTATAGTGCGTGTTTATTAGCAAACGCGAAACGGAAGGAGGGGACTCCTAAGGTAGTATATTAGATGGATGTCGCGGGTTTCTATCGCTGTAGCAAGTGTACCCGACGTGGTTTATCCTCTTATAACAGGAGTGGTCTTAAGGATTCTAATTGTTCGTCTTTGGTTAAGTTTCTTCTGGAGTTTTTACTAATAGTTATTCTAGTTTCCCACCTAAAGAGTACCTTAGATAAAGCCAAGGCAGAGGAGCAGATAGTCCTTAACTTGCTATAAAAGAATATAAGTCGTCTTTAGCGGGTGCGCAAGCAGCGGGAGTTATTAAAGAAACGTAGTAGCTTAATAATTTCTAAGAAGGCTAAGACGGTAGAGGACCTTAAGGAGATTAAGAGACTCGAGTCTAAGGGCCTTAGTAGGGGTCCTCTTAACCCTAAAGGGGCTACGCCTAGACAATTAATAAAGCGCCTACGTGGCGAGTCCTCAGCTAATAGCGCCGCTATAGGTCCTAATCAGTCTATTAGTTCTCCTAGGGCTAGTTCTGCTGCTACGCCTCTTAAGACGTCTAAGCTTATTAACTCGGCTTAGCTATCTCCGATGCCTAAGTTCAATTTCGGGTCCTTTATATTTAAGGAGCTCCCAGTTTTAGGCGATCTAGGTTCTAGCAATAGAAGGTTTTAATAAGGTCTCTACAGCCATCGTAGTTCTCTAGCAGTTCCTAGGTATAGTCCTAGTCTCCTTCCTATTGTAGGAGGTATCAGAATTAACCGCCGATGTAGCCGCTGTCGAGTACCTTTTCCACTACCCAGTCTGTGTTTTCGTTAGCGTCTAGATTTTCTAGTACTATTTCTTCTATTTATTTAATTAGCGTGGCGTTTTCAGGTGCTAGTTCCAGTAGTACCACGTAAAAAACGGGTACTATCTTTATATTGCTTGGTAGCTTAAGACGGTAATTAACTTTCCCAAGTTTCTCTTTAATTTTAAATAGACCGATTTTCTTAAAATCCAGTTTATTATTTAGACGCCTAGTCTTAATATTTTTCCTAAGGAGGTAGACCTTATCCCCCCTTTTAAGCTTCGGTGCCTCCTAGTGCCATCTATTATAGTAGCAGGATATAAGAAATCCGTTGTACTCTATATCGAGGCTGAGCTATTTATAAAGTACTTTTAGCTAGTTAGATTAGAGGATTCCTTTCTGGGCAAGGGATTCGCTTAGTATTAGTTCTCTATAGGCTATAGGTTTATACCCGTAGTTAGCGTAGAATAGTAACTCTTATATAGCTAAGGCCTTTAAACTATTATAGGCGAACTAGGCGAGAGGTAATAGTTTTACCTAGTTGTCTTGTGTGTAGTTAAGGTAACAGCGAAGGTATTATTCTAGAGTCTAGTTTATTCATTCTATTTGTCCGTCTATTTGCGGGTGTACCGTGGTAGAGAGCTTGTATTTAGAACCAAGCTGTCGGGTAAGGCTCTACTAGAATCGCGAGGTAAATAGGCGATCTCTATCTAAGACGAGCTTATCTAGTAACCCGTAGTTACCGAGGATTATCCTAAGGAAGGTGTAGGCTAGATCTTCTGTAGTTACCGATTTTAGGTAAGGCAGGTAGTATACGTACTTAGTAAGCCTATCAACAATAACTAGGATCGAGTCGTAGAGCGTGCCAGTTAAGGGCTCTTTTAACTAAGGTAGATCCGTAATAAAGTTAAGTATAATTAACTACTAGGGTCGTTCCAGGGCTGGTAATAGTTAAAGTAGTCTATAGGGTGCGTGCCTTGAGGCCTTACTTCAAATATAAAGGTCGCACTGCAAGATTACCCGTTAAACGGTTCTTCTTAGCCCTAGGAAGTAGTAGTTCCTAGAGAGTCTTTTAATCGTCTTGTCTATTTCTTAATAACCGTGTACTAGTGCTTCGTGGAGATCTTTAATTAGTTCCTCCCGTAGTAGCTTAGGAACGTAGACTAATCCTAAAAACAGGATGGTGCCGTCTGTGTCCTTTATTACTTAAGGGTCATTTTCAATCTTACCGAGTTCTTATACTATAGAGTCTTACTTATATATGTCTCAGATTTTACGCGTCTAGTCGTTATCGCCGATACGTATAACGGGCGCGAGTTGCCTGGCCAGGATAAACTCTTCTTTAGTTGTTTTATTTAGCTAGGGTAAAGCGATGTGTACTACTATAAGGGTACCGTCTTCCTCTTATTTAAGCACTGCTAGCTGTAAACCGGGTTTTCCTGCTATATAGTCGGCTCTTCTACTTAGCGCGTCTACGCGAGCGTTCTCGGATCCCTTTCTATAGGTAATCTTTATATTATAGGATACTAATTCCTCCGCCCACCTAACTTGCCTTCTAGTTAATTCTTTAGTAGTTGTAAAGTGCGTAAGGTTCTTGTAGTCGCAATAGACTATTACTTGGTATTTAGCTCCTTCAAGGTAATGTCTCCATATCTTAAAAGCTATAACTATAGCGAGTAGTTCCTTATTATAGATATTGTAGTTAAGCTCCGGGGGTGTCATCTTCCGCGAGTAATACGCAATTGGGTGGAGTCGACCTTGCTCGTCTAGTTAGCTAATATAAGCGCCGATAGCGTAGTCGGAAGCGTCAGTTTCTACTATAATTAGTAGTTCCGGGTTATAAATACCCAAGATAGGGGCTTCGTAGAACATTCGCTTTAGAGAGTCAAAGGCTATCTACTAGGCTTCTTCCCACTTAAAACTATACTCTTTTTTCGTAAGGCGCGTGAGTGGCTCGATTACCTTAGAATATTTCTCGATAAATTTTTAGTAAAAGTTAGCAAATCCAAGAAAGGATTGCACATCTTTCACCGTCCTTAGTATCGGCTAATCTCGAATAGCGTCTAGTTTTTTATCGTCCATGCTGACTTGTCCTAGTATAATAACAAACCCTAGAAATTCCGTTTTCTAGGTGATCCATTTATATTTCTTAGGTGCGATCCATAGGTCTTTCCCTCTTAGAGCTTCAAGAACTTTCTTAATATACTCTATATATTCTTTAAGGGTATCCGAGTAGATAATAATATCATCTAGGTAGGCTGTGTAAAAGATATCTAAATACGGACGTAGTGTCTTATTTACAAGGCTCTAGAATGTTGCCGGGGCGTTAGTAAGCCCAAACAGCATTACTATATACTTAAAATATCCTAGGCGCGTTCAGAATACTATTTTCCACTCTTCCCCTTCTTTAATATAAACTAGGTAATAGCCGTCGCGGAGATCGAACTTCGTAAAGTACTTCGCGGTTTATAGCTTATCCTATAGTTTATCTATTCTCGGGAGAGGGTAACAGTTCTTAACCATAATATTATTTAGCTATCAGTAATTAACGTAGAGGCGGAGCTTGCCGTTCTTCTTAGGGATAAACAAGATGGGGTATCCGGCCGGTAATAATAAAGATTAGATATATCCTCTTTCTAGGTTCTTTTCCAGGTATTCCCGTAAAAACTCTAGCTTAGTTTAAGAGAGCGAGTAGATGGGTTTAAACGCGGGTTACATTCCTAGCACGAGAGGTATTTCGTAATCCTAAGGTTAGTATTAAGATAAAGCTCCTTTTCCTCATTCCTCGTAGAGGTCCGCGTACTTCCAGAATTATTTTAGTATAGATTCTATATTTAGTAGCAGTAGTTTCTCCTCTAGGGTGTTGGTAGTAGTAGGTCTTACAATACCGCCGAGTTCCCTATATATTTACTCGCTGGTCGCATCACCTTTATTAGTCGCTAAGAGATTCCTACTCTTTATACTAACGTTTTATATTTAGCGGCCCTAGTCTTAGCCGGGCTGCGTAAGCTATCCTAGGTTGGCTTTACTGTATCGCCTGTAGATCCTCTAGGGACAGTCTCCTCCGACTAACTTCAGGCTAGTATCCTCATCTTAAGGCCCCTGGTGTTCTATAGAGGCTACGGAATACGCGGTAGCTTTCCTATAGTTAGCGAGTATAGGCTTTCCCCTTATTGGGTGACCTAATTACATACGTATAATAATCCTTTATTCTATCTCTTAACTAGGTTTTAGGTAGATAGTATAGACTTGTTCTCCTCTGCGCTTTATACGCTTTATAGCCTCTAAGGAGATCTCTCTAACTTCTACTAGACTCTCCTAGCTCTAGCTGCTCTAGCTCTCCTAGCTCTAGCTCTTTAAGTTCTAGCTTACTAGCTCGGACTTCTCTAGCTCTGGCTCTTAGCTCTAGCTACTCTTAGTAGGCAACTTAGTTCTCCTAGCTATAGCAAGGTGTCTAATACATTATTTATTTAGGAAGGTAATTTCTTCCGTTCTCTAGTTAATATAGGGTGCATGCATTTTCAACCATAGGATGCCTAGGATTATATTATATCCTAGTATTACTATTAAGTTAAGGCTAATCTTCTCCTTGTGGTTTCCTAGAGATAAGGGGTTAAGTCCTATTTCAATACAGACCCATCCTTTCCTATAGGTTACCGGGGAGCCGTCCACTATACTAAGTAGGTACGGATAATCTTTAGTTTAGTATAATAGTTAGTAGCTTATAACAAATTTAGGGTTAATAAAGTTCCCTTGGGCGCTACTGTTAATTATTACTACGGCCCGTTTTCTGTAAAAGGTGACGGGTACATGCAAGAGTCGGTGTAGAGCTGATCCGGTAGGAATTGGTCCGTTTAATATACGTAATACCTAGTTAAGGGACCTATCTAACGGCCCCTCCTAGGGTCCCTAACTAGGGAGGCCGTCTAGTTTTTTAATAGTTATCGGTTCCTAACCTCGTCTTATAACTATATGTTCAGGTCTTTAGGCGAGGTAAGGGCCGTCTTTCCCCAGTATATCCAGTATTAGTTCCACTTATATCGACAAATAATATTCCCTTGCTAAACCCGGTAGTGCTGCTGGGTTATATCTAGCTATAAGTCCGGTGTCTAGGTAATATAGGGTTGTCTGCCGTGTTTACCGAATTAGATTTTCCCGTGTACTCTTAGGCACTTAGCGATTTGTCCAAGCTATTTAGAATCCGCCTGCTCGGGCTCTTGTTTACTATCTTTAGATTTAGCCTTAGATTCGGGCGTGCTCTCGTAAAGTTCTCCCGTGTTACTATTTACTAGTTCCGTGTCTAGGGGAAGCGCGTTAGCCAGTTCGCTAATTGTAGGCGCTGCCCGGGTTCGTTTAATAGTATTAACTCTTCGTGACTTCTTAGGATACCACCCTATAGTATTCTTATCGCTCTAGTAGGTAGAGCAGTTGTTATCGTAGCATGCAGTCCAGCTTATCGCGGCGTGGTTAACCGTCTAGGCCATCGAGGCCTCTCGGGATTCTTCTATTTAAGCCGTAGACGTGGTACGCTCGTTCTTCTTTAATTAATAGGAGTATCGGTGCCTAGGGCCCTATTTGTCCCCATATTAGACGCATAGTCCTTTGTCAAATCGGGCTCGTTGCTGATCTGTCCACTCCTTCCTAGGAGGTCGCTTGCCCTGCTTCCCTTTCTAGTTGTTGTTTCTCTAGGTACTATCCAGTTCTATAGCGTCTCCTCCTTCCTAGGTATAACATAGCCGCGTGGGTCGTAAGGTGTTGGAAGAATAGGTTTTCTTATCAAACTATCTTTCGTTACGTCGCTTGTCTATAAGCAAAGCCAGTTGGATCATTCCCATAAGGGTTTCGGGTTCCTCGTAGTATATTATAGCTTCCTTAATTTCGTCCTTAAGTCCTTGGTAGTAGAACGTCCGCAGGGTAATGTTAGAGTATCCCTCGGCTAGGTAGGCTACATCTTAGAACTTAGTAGTATAGTCTTATATAGACCCCTTCTATCAGTATATTATAAGAGTGTACGTAGCTTAACGTGTCTCGTCAACTCTACTAAATGCTGCCTTAAGGGCCTTAGTAAAGTTGCGGTAGTCTCCAAAGATCTCGCGGGTTACTATAGACCATTAGAATTCGGGCTTGGATTGCTTTTCGCGTTTAAAAGGTCGGAACCATTATTCTACCGTTCCTTAAAGGTAAGTGCTAGCGTAGAGCACTTCGTCAGCTAGACTAGCGAACTTTCTATAAGAGAAGTGGATGTAATCGTCTAGTTAGGATAGGAAGTCTTACGTCTTCTTACAATCTCCGTGGTACAGGTCAGGTTTAGGAACCTTAACCTTAGTAGCTAGAGGTGCCGCTAATGCTTAACTAAGTTATATCCTAAGGATTACGTTCTCGTTACGCAGTTCTAGAATTAGCTAGTACAGCTATTTATTACTAGAAGGGGTGTGAGGCGGAGGTGCCTGCTAAGGCTGCTAAGGCTCCGCGTCTCCCATACTAACCATTATATTCGGCATAACGAGTGCTGCTTGTTAGTGTTGTTTTAGGGTGATACTTCCTAATTAGGGATGCCTTCCTTTTCTTACAAGGATGGTAGTTAAAGTATAACAATAGGCCTCTTCTACTAGGTTTCGGAGTCGCCTAGTAGGTAATTAGGTTAAAGGTTTTACCTTAAGAATAAGAGTAGGGAGGTAATAATTAGAGAAGGAAGTAATCACGTATACGCCAGGCGCAATAAGGCTCTGTTACTCCAATAGGTAAAGATTAGATTCTTAAGTTAACTACAAAGGGTTAAATGTCTAGCTAACGAGTGTGTACTATATACTACTAGGAAAGCTTATATAATCTGGATCAAGTATATAGATATGCTACTTAGATTAAGGGGATAGATTAGAGGTTTAGATCGAGCATAATCTAAAGTAGGTCCTCCTAGTAGGGTGCACGTGATGTTAGCGCCTAACCACCTTTCTAGTTTCTGGCTTTTATTAGTACAGAACGGTTGTAATGTTCAACTTACTCTAACCTTCCTAACATCCCTTCTGCCTATTCCACCCTCTTACTCTTATAGACCTTCTTCCCCTGCGGGAATCCTACCTATAGTTTCTAGTAGTAACCATATTTCTTAAGGGCTGCTTTCCCGTGCAGGAATCTGCTTGTAGCGCGTCGTGCTATAGCTGGCGCGCATCCTAACTAGATTTCCCTTACGGCTTGGTTTCCCGCGCGGACCCTTAGTTCTTAGGGTGCTTTTTCCCGTGCGGGCTTTCTACCCTTAGGGTTATAAAGCCCTTATCCCCTTAGGTTCGTAACACTTAAGTCCTTAGTAGTAGAACGTTTATAAAGTAATATTAGAGTATCCCTCGGCTAGGTAGGCTACATCTTAGAACTTAGTAGTATAGTCTTATATAGACCCCTTCTATTAGTATATTATAAGGGTGTACGTTGCTTAACAGGTCTTATTAACTCTACTAAATACTGCCTTAAGGGCCTTAGTAAAGTTGCGGTAATCTCTAAAGATCTCGCGGGTTACTATAGACTATTAGAACTTAGGTTTAGATTGTTTTTTACGTTTAAAAGGTTGGAACTATTATTCTACCGTTTCTTAGAGGTAAGTACTAGCGTAGAGTACTTTATTAGCTAGACTAGCGAACTTCCTATAAGAGAAGTAGATGTAATTATCTAGTTAGGATAGGAAGTCTTGCGTCTTCTTATAATTTCTATAGTATAGATTAAGTTTAGGAACCTTAACTTTAGTAGCTAGAGGTACCGCTAATACTTAACTAAGTTATATCCTAAGGACTGCGTTCTTGTTATATAGTTCTAGGATTAGCTAGTATAGCTATTTATTACTAGAAGGGGTGTAAGGCGGAGGTACCTACTAAGGCTACTACGGCTCCGCGTCTCCTATACTAACCGTTATATTTAGTATAATAAGTACTACTTATTAGTATTATTTTAGGGTAATACTTTCTAATTAGGGATGCCTTCCTTTTCTTACAAGGATAGTAGTTAAAGTATAATAATAGGCCTCTTCTACTAGGTTTCGGAGTCGCCTAGTAGGTAATTAGGTTAAAGGTTTTACCTTAAGGATAAGAGTAGGGAGGTAATAATTAGAGAAGGAAGTAATTACGTGTACGCCGGGCGTAATAAGGCTCTATTACTTTAATAAGTAAAGATTAGATTCTTAAGTTAACTATAAAGGTTAAAGTATCTAGCTAAGGAGCGTAATCTATATACTACTAGGAAAGCTATAACAATCTAGATCTGTCTATCTTAGATCTAACCCTTATAGATTTAAGGGGGGTAGATTTATAAGGCTTAGATCTATACAGATCTAAGGTAGGTCTTGCTAGGTAGAGCGCACGTAACGTTTACTACCTTACCGCTTTCTAGCCTACTAACTTCTACCGCTGTAGAGTAGTTACGATATCTAACTTACTCTTACTAGCTTAACCTCTACTCGTGCCTCTTTTCTAGATTACGCCTTTAGCCCTATAGACCTTATTCCTCTATAGAAGTTCTTCCTTAGCATCTCCGTCCTAGTTTCCTATAACTTCTCTTATTCTAATAGGCGGTCCTCCCGGGCGGGATTCCTAACCGTATAGCTTTACTAGTTATAAGGGATCTTAGCCCCTACGGTGCTTTTTCCTATATAGGCTATCTACTCTTAGGGCTATAAAGCCCTTATTACCTAGGGTTTATAACAGTAGTAGGTAAGAAGGATATTATAACTATTTTATACTAGTAGAAGTTAGAAACTAGGAAGTAGGTAGTACTATATTATATAGACTCTATAAGACCTACTTAATAGATTAAAAGACTTAGTACTAATCTAAATCTTTACCTAATCCCTTAATCCTTATAATCTAGTAACCCTTAATATCCTAAGGGATAAACTAGATTATTATAGCTTTCCTACCTATATATAATTACGCTCCTTAGCTAGATACTTTAATCTTTATAGTTAACTTAAGAATCTAATCCTTACCTATTAGAGTAATAGAGCCTTATTACGCCTAGCGTATATGTAATTACTTTCTTCTCTAATTATCGCCTCCCTACTCTTATTCTTAAAGTAAAACCTTTAACCTAATTACCTACTAGGCGACTCTAAAACCTAGTAGAAGAGGCCTATTATTATACTTTAACTACTATCCTTATAAGAAAAGAAAGGCATCCCTAACTAGAAAGTATTACCCTAAAATAATACTAATAAGTAGCACTTATTATACTAAATATAATAGTTAGTATAGAAGACGCGGAGCTATAGTAGCCTTAGTAGGTACCTCCGCCTTATACTCCTCCTAGTAATAAATAGCTATACTAGCTAATTCTAGAACTATATAATAAGAATATAGTTCTTAGAATATAACTTAGTTAAGTATTAGTAGTACCTCTAGCTACTAAAGTTAAGGTTCCTAAACCTAACCTATACTATAGAGATTATAAGAAGATATAAGACTTCCTATTCTAACTAGATAATTATATCTACTTCTTTTATAGAAAGTTTACTAGTCTAGCTAATAAAGTACTTTACGCTAGTACTTACCTCTAAGGAATAGTAGAATAATAGTTCTAACTCTTTAAGCGCGAAAAGTAATCTAAACCTAAGTTCTAATAGTCTATAGCAACCTATAAGATCTTTAGAGATTACTATAACTTTACTAAGGCCCTTAAGGTAGTATTTAGTAGAGTTAATAAGACTTATTAAGTAATATATACCCTTATAATATACTAATAGAAGGGATCTATATAAGACTATACTACTAAGTTCTAAGATATAGCCTACCTAGCTAAGGGACACTCTAATATTACTCTATAAACGTTCTACTACTAAGGACTTAAGGACGAAATTAAGGAAGCTATAACCTACTATAAGAAACCTAAAACCCTTATAGAAATAATCTAACTAGCTTTACTTATAGATAAGCAATATAATAAAAGATAGTTTAATAAGAAAACCTATTCTTCTAATACCTTATAATCTATACAGCTATATTATACTTAGAAAGGAGGAGATACTATAGAACTAGATAGTATCTAGAGAAATAATAACTAGAAAGAGAAGTAGGGTAAATAACCTCCTAGAAAGGAATAGATAGATTAGTAATAAGCCTAATTTAATAAAGAACTATACGTCTAATATAGAGATAAATAGGGCCCTAGGTACTAATACTTCTATTAATTAAAGAAGAATAAGCGTACTACGTCTATAGCTTAAATAGAAGAACCCTAAGAGGCCTTAATAGCCTAGACGGTTAACTATACCGCGATAAGCTAGACCGTATACTATAATAATAACTACTCTACCTACTAGAGTGATAAAGATACTATAGAGTAGTATTCTAAGAAGTTATAAAGAGTTAATACTATTAAACGAACCCGGGCAGCGCCTATAATTAGTAAACTAGCTAACGCGCTTCCCCTAGATAAAGAACTAGTAAATAGTAATATAGAAGAACTCTATAAGAGTATACTAGAACTAGAATAAGAAATAAACCTAGAAGAGATCCTAGATACTATACTATAGGATACTAGTAACTAGGGAAATACCTAGAAACTACCCGCGCAAGGCAAGGAACTAGCTAAAGAGATTTAGTATCCTAGCCCGGGTATATAATAGGAATACTACCTAGTTTAATATAAATTCCGAAAAGGAGTACTATATAAGAAACGATTTTTCTCTAATAGTAGCTTTACTAGATAGTAATAAGTACCTAAAGGGGAACACCTAAAACCTAAGAACTAATATTAGTTAAAAAACTAGATAGCCTTCCTAGTTAGGGACCCTAGGAGGGGCCGTTAGATAGGTCCCTTAACTAGGTATTATATATATTAAACGGACTAATTCCTACTAGATTAGCTTATAATAATAGGCCTCTTCTACTAGGTTTCGGAGTCGCCTAGTAGGTAATTAGGTTAAAGGTTTTACCTTAAGAATAAGAGCAGGTATACCTTACTATAGTATAGTATAGTATAGTATATAGAATCTATATACCATACTTTTTAGTATTTAGTATACTAAAAAAGTATACTATTTTAATAGTATACTATAAAAAAAATTAGTATACTATAGATTTTATAGTATATACTAAGAAAATAGTATACTTTAGAGTAATTATATACAATTAAATATATTATATAATTACTATATTTATAATTACTAAATTTAAAAGTATAGTAGTTAAATACCTTAGAGGTAGAGTTTATATATTACTAGCTAGAGGGGTATACCTAAACGCTAAAACCTAGAGTCCTAACCTATAGAGTCTATTATTTTTTTAAAAGAAGAGGACTTATTTACGCCTTAGCTAGACCTTATTTAAGCTAGTCTGTAGTAGGTCTAGGAGCAGGGGTATTAGAGAGGCAAATATTATCTATAAGTACGGTCTACTATATACTAACAGGCACTATACCTAGATAAAGCGACTTAAGATTAGGATTAATAGTAGAAGTACCCGCCGGAGCAGGGGTAGTATTACCGCTACCCTTAACAGGCTTGTTAGAGGCTATAAAATATTAGTACTATTATATTAACTATTATAATATACAACTTACAGTTGGCAGGGTTAGTATTAGCGTCGCTATTAGCGTTAGCATTGGCGTTAGCATTAGTATTAGCGTTGTTATTAGCGTCGTTATTAGCGTTAGTATAATCGTCAGTATTAGCCTCGGCATTAGTATCCTCGTCGGTATTATTATTAGTCTTATCTTCGGTAGGCTAACTAGAGGCTATAAAATATTAGTACTAGTATATTAACTATTATAGGGTACGACTTACCCTTGTTATCCTTCTTAACTACTTTCTAAATTTCGCGATAATAACGCGTAAGAGCTTCTTTATCTTCCTCTAGAATAGGTGTTAGCAAGGACTATTATAATAACTATTATATAACGTACGCTTCTTAAGTTCACGGCGCTGCTTCTACCTAGCTGTAGTAGCCTTCTACTTATTCCTAGCACCCTAGCTAACCTCTAGGGCCTATTACTAAGACGTTAAAGTAGTTATAGTAGAGAAGCTCTTGTAGCTATAGCGTATATTATTAGATTTATTATTATAATTAATCTAGTAGGCCTTTACGCCAAGGATACTGCAGAGAGTTAATAGCGTTATACTATCCTTTTATATAATAGTAATATACTTAGCGTAGATAGCAAGCAGGTTTAGAGCTGCAGGAATAATTAGCAAAAATAAAATTAAATACGTAAAAAATAGTAAAACCGTACCTTTAAAGTAGGTTACTAGGTATACCTCCAATATCTTATATAAGGTAGTAAGAGTATTAGCCTAGATGCGTAACTCTATAGTAGAAGAATAGGGGGACTAGTATATAACTTCGCAAATAAGGCGGGCGAATAGTAGCTTAGGTATAACTAGGTCCGTAGTCTACTATATAGCCTTAATCTCCTTTAAGGCCTTAGCTATAAGGTATTAGCCTATTATACGGACTATTACAAGCGAGATATACTTACTACCTATAGGTTCGCGATACTTTATCTAAGCGGGCCGATTCTTGCAGGTATTAGCTATAATAGGCCTTAGCGTCTTTATAGGAACCTTAGTAGCGTTACGCTAGCGCTAGAGGGCGGCTAGATTCTTACCACTAAGATCGGCCCGAGCGGTATTAGTCTTAATACAGGCTATTATTTCCTAATATTTTTAATTAGCATATATAATAGTTAATATAATAGTTATAGATTATAGATACTTACCTAGCGTACGCACGAATACTAGCGTAAAGTTAGGAATACTAACTTTTTAATTTAGACCTAGAACAAAATATTAGCTATATATAACTATTTCTATACACTTACGTATATCTAAATTAGTACTTACTATTATAGGTAGGTATTATAGGCGATAGTACAGAATTATAGATACTAGTATTAGTAGTTAGTGCGTTTTAGGCGCGCGACTAACGATAGGGCTAGAAAGGGCCTATACGCGACCTTACCTAGTCTATATACCGCGCTAAACCTTACCCCGGTCGCGCGCCTAAAATACTATACCTCTATAATACCCCTAACCTAAAAACGCGTTAATTACCCTATAATACTAAATTAGGTAGTAAGCTCTATACTAATACCCTTTCGCAGTCTACAAGTTATATTTACTAACTATTATATTAACTAGTATACTATACTAGATTCTAATACTAAGATGTATAAGGCTAGGGATACGCCCTTACCTATAAATAATATTGTAATATAAGATACTCCTGCTACTAAGCTATAAGTTAATTATTCTATCTATAAATATAAATTAGCCTACTAACTATTATAATTACTATTATAGGTCTACCATATCCGGTAAACGCAAGTGCAAAGACGAGTACTCTACTAACGCTAATACTAAGCGAGAGTATAACCGGGTTGCGAAACTAGATTTATAAAAGAAGGATCTATATAATAAGAAGAATGCTAATTTACGTATACTTACTAATAACTAAAAGAAGCTCCGCGCATCCTTAGAATATAAGAACGTAACTAAGATAGAGCGCTACAAGCTTAAGATTAGCTTAAATAAGACTTTTCTAGATAAATAGTATATATAATAGTTACTATAATAGTTACTAGCTAATAGTTTATAGCCTCGCCTAAGGAAAACACTAGACTATTTAGGCTGCTAAGTAAGGCCTCGCTACTCTAAGCTATAAGGCTGTTAAGGACTAGATAGACCTTAATATAGTAAAGATCTTTAGCTTTAAGAATATAGTTAATATTAAAGACTGCAACTTCTTAGACGATAAGATTAACCGCTATACTAGTTATAATAACCGCGCTAATAGCTAGGTAGTCCCTAAGGCTAGTAATAACAATATATAGTAGTAGTTAGCTAAAAATACTAAGGTGCTAAAAGACCGCCTTAAGTATACTAAGTAGCGCGCCATTTAACGCTTCTAGCGTATATACCTAGTAAAGTTACTATAGAAGATAAAGAAACTCGCCTCTATTAAAGGCTATAATATTATTAAGATACTCTCTAGCTAGGAGTTCTAGGTAAGTATAATAGTTAATATAATAGTTAGTATACTTATATATTTCTAGGGCTTCTACGTCGCACTTTCTAGCTTACCTAACTAGACTATACTTAAAGATACCTAGGTATTGTAACGATAGGCCTCTTCTACTAGGTTTCGGAGTCGCCTAGTAGGTAATTAGGTCGAAGGTTTTACCTTAAAGATAAGAATAGGTAGGCAATAATTAGAGAAGGAAGTAATTACGTATACGCCGGGCGCAATAAGGCTCTATTACTCTAATAGGTAAAGATTAGATTCTTAAGTTAACCATAAAGATTAAAGTATCTAGCTAAGGAGCGTGATTATATATAGGTAGGAAAGCTATAACAATCTAGTTTATCCCTTAGGATATTAAGGGTTGCTAGATTATAAGGGTTAAGGGATTAGGTAAAGGTTTAGATTAGTGCCAAGCCTTTTAATCTATTAAGTAGGTCTTATAGAGTCTACGTAATGCGGCGCTACCTACTTCCTAGTTTCCAACTTCTACTAGTATAGAAGGGTCGTAATATCCTCCTTACCTACTACCTATAGCCTTTATACCTTATCTCTTTTCTAGACTACGCCTATACTCCTATAGGATTCCTTCCCCTATAGGCCTTCTAGTTTAGCGAGTCCTCCTTAGTTTCCTGTAACTTCCTTAGTCTTAGTAGGCGGTCTTCCTATATAGGATTTCTAACTATACGGCTCTGCTAGCCTTAAGAGATCTTAGCCCTTGCGGTGCCTTTTCCCGTGCGGGCTTTCTACCCTTAGGGCTATAAAGCCCTTATCACCTAGGGTTTATAATACTACCCCCTACCTTAAGAATCTTTATCCTAAAGATTCGCCTTAAGGTGTATATCTTATATAGCTTTTCCTACTCTTCTCTTTTTCCTATAAGTCTCTTATTATATCTTTATCTAAGCGCAAGCGTAAAGAATAGTAAGCTAAGCGTAAGTATCTTAGTATAAAGATTAGCTCCTTACACGAACTCCTAGATCTTAATATACTAATTTCTTACGCCTAGTATCTCTTACTTAGGGAGTAGGGAGAGGTTATTTTATATTAAATTACGCCCGGGTATTTTTATTATAGTAAGTATACTTAGAGGGGGAACGCCTATTATAATACAAGCGGTGCCGAAGAAGGTAACTATAAGTAGCCCTTTCTCTCCGTGTTGTTATTTACTAACTCGCGAGGTAGTTATCTAACTAGAGTAGGCTATTTCTTAGGTAGCTTCTAAGGAGGTAGAGGCTTTAGAGGCTATTTCTAAGCTAATATAAGAGCTACACTTAGCTTCTTCTTATTTAGAGCGTTCGCGGAAATAGAAACTTCTATTATAGAAGCGCGGTAGCCTAATATTAAACAAGAAGGCTTAGTCTATTAAGGATTTAGAGAAGCTAGATAAGCTTAAGGCGTCTTACGAAGCTAGGGATCTAGTTAACCCTAAGGATACTACGTATAGACAATTACTAAAACGCCTACGTAGCGAGTCCTTAGCTAATAGCGCTGCTATAGATCCTAACCGGTCTATTAGTTCTCCTAGGGCTAGTTCTACTACTACGCCTCCTAGGGCGTCTAAGCTAGTTAACTCGGCTTAGCTATCTTTAATACCTAAGTGCGATTTTAGGTCCTTTATATATAAGGAGCTTCCGGTTTAGGTCGATCTAGGTTTTAGTAATAGAAGTTACTAATAAGGTCTCTACAGCTATTGTAGTTCTCTAGTAGTTCCTAGGTATAGTCCTAGTCTCCTTCCTATTATAGGAGGTATCTAAATTAACCGTTAATATAGCTACTATTAAGTACCTTCTCTACTACCTAGTCTGTATTTTTATTAGCGTCTAGATTCTCTAGTACTATTTCTTCTATTTATTTAATTAGCGTAGTGTTTTCGGGTGCTAGTTCTAGTAGTACTACGTAAAAAACGGGTACTATCTTTATGTTGCTTAGTAGCTTAAGACGGTAATTAACTTTCCTAAGTTTCTCTTTAATTTTAAATAGGCTAATTTTCTTAAAATCTAGTTTATTATTTAGATACCTAGTCTTAATATTTTTTCTAAGGAGGTAGACCTTATCCCCCCTTTTAAGCTTCAGTGCCTCCTAGTGCCGTCTATTATAGTAGCGGGATATAAGAAATCTATTGTATTCTATATCGAGGCTAAGCTATTTATAAAGTACTTTTAGCTAGTTAGATTAGAGGATTCCTTTCTAGGCAAGGGATCCGCTTAGTATCGGTTCTCTATAAGCTATAGGTTTATACCTATAGTTAGCGTAGAACGGTAACTCTTATATAGCTAAGGCCTTTAAACTATTATAGGCGAACTAGGCGAGAGGTAATAGTTTTACCTAGTTATCTTATATATAGTTAAGGTAATAGCGAAGGTATTACTCTAGAGTCTAGTTTATTTATTCTATTTATCCGTCTGTTTACGGGTGTACTATAGTAGAAAATTTATGCTTAGAACTAAGCTAACGGGTAAGGCTCTACTAGAATTGTAAGGTAAATAGGTGATCTCTATCTAAGACAAGCTTATCTAGTAACCTATTGTAACGACAGGCCTCTTCCACTAGGTTTCGGAGTCGCCTAGCAGGTGATTAGGTCGAAGGTTTTACCTTAAGGACAAGAGCAGGGAGGCAATAATTAGAGAAGGAAGTAATCACGTGTACGCCGGGCGCAATAAGGCTCTGTTACTCCAATAGGTGAAGATTGGATTCTTGAGTTGACCACGAAGGGTCAAATGTCTAGCTAACGAGTGTGCACTATATACTACTAGGAAAGCTTATACAATCTGGATCGAGCATATGGATATGCTACTTGGATCGAGGGGATGGATCAGAGGTTTGGATCGAGCATAATCCAAAGTAGGTCCTCCTAGTGGGGTGCACGTGATGTTGGCGCCTAACCACCTTTCTAGTTTCCGGCTTTTATCGGTGCGGAACGGTCGTGATGTTCGACTTACTCTAACCTTCCTGACATCCCTTCTACCTGTTCCACCCTCTTACCCTTGTGGACCTTCTTCCCCTACGGGAATCCTGCCTATAGTTTCCGGTAGTAACCGTGTTCCTTAAGGGCTACTTTCCCGTGCGGGAATCTGCTTGTGGCGCGTCGTGCTGTAGCTAGCGCGCATCCTAACTAGATTTCCCTTGCGGCTTGGTTTCCCGCGCGGACCCTTGGTCCTTAGGGTGCTTTTTCCCGTGCGGGCTTTCTGCCCTTAGGGTCATAAAGCCCTTGTCCCCTTAGATTCGTAACACCTATAGTTACCGAGGATTATTCTAAGAAAGGTGTAGGCTAGATCTTCCGTAGTTACTATTTTTAGGTAAGGTAGGTAGTATACGTACTTAGTAAGCCTATTAATAATAACTAGGATTAAGTTATAGAGCGTGCTAGTTAAGGGCTCCTTTAACTAAGGTAGATCCGTAATAAAGTTAAGTGTAATTAACTACTAGGGTCGTTCCAGGGCTAGTAATAGTTAAAGTAGTCCGTAGGGTACGTATCTTAAGGCCTTGCTTTAAATATAGAGGTTATACTACGAGATTACCTATTAAACGGTTCTCCTTAGCCCTAGGAAGTAGTAATTCCTAGAGAGTCTTTTAATTATCTTATCTATTCCTTAATAACCGTATACTAGTACTTTATAGAGATCTTTAATTAGTTCCTCCTATAGTAGCTTAGGAATATAGACTAATCCTAAAAATAGGATAGTGCCGTCTGTGTCCTTTATCACTTAAGGGTTATTCTTAATCTTACTAAGTTCTTATACTATAGAGTCTTACTTATAGATATCTTAGATTTTACGCGTCTAGTTGTTATCGCCGATGCGTATAACGGGCGCGAGTTGTCTAACCGGGATAAACTCTTCTTCGGTTGTTTTATTTAGCTATAGTAAAGCGATGTATACTACTATAAGGGTACTATCTTCCTCTTATTTAAGCACTGCTGGCTGTAAACCGGGTTTTCCTACTATATAGTTGGCTCTTCTACTTAGCGTATCTACGCGAGCGTTCTCGGATCCCTTTCTATAGGTAATCTTTATATTATAGGATACTAATTCCTCCGCCTACCTAACTTGTCTTCTAGTTAATTCCTTAGTAGTTATAAAGTGTATAAGGTTCTTATTATCGTAGTAGACTATTACTTGGTATTTAGCTCCTTTAAGGTAATGTCTCTATATCTTAAAGGCTATAACTATAGCGAGTAATTCCTTATTATAGATATTGTAGTTAAGCTCTAGGGGTGTTATCTTCTATAAGTAGTACGTAATTAGGTAGAGTCGGCCTTGCTTGTCTAGTTGGCTAATGCAAGCGCCGATAGCGTAGTCGGAAGCATTAGTTTCTACTATAATTAGTAGTTCCGGGTTATAAATACCTAAGATAGGGGCTTCGCAGAATATTTACTTTAGAGAGTTAAAGGCTATCTACTAGGCTTCTTCCTACTTAAAACCCTACTCTTTCTTTATAAGGCGTGTAAGTGGCTTGATTACCTTAGAGTATTTCTTAATAAATTTTTAGTAAAAGTTAGCAAATCTAAGAAAGGATTATATATCTTTTACCGTCCTTAGTGTTAGCTAATCTTAAATTGCGTCTAGTTTCTTATCGTCTATACTAACTTGTCCTAGTATAATAACAAACCCTAGAAATTCCGTTTTCTAGGTAATCTATTTATATTTCTTAGGTACGATTCGTAGGTCTTTCCCTCTTAGAGCTTTAAGAACTTTCTTAATATGCTCTATATATTCTTTAAGGGTATCCGAGTAGATAATAATATCGTCTAGGTAGGCCGTGTAAAAGATATCTAAATACGGACGTAGTGTCTTATTTACAAGGCTCTAGAAAGTTACTAGGGCGTTAGTAAGCCTAAATAGTATTACTATATACTTAAAATATCCTAGGCGCGTTCGGAATGCTATTTTCTACTCTTCCCCTTCTTTAATACAAACTAGGTAATAGCTGTTATAGAGATTAAACTTTATAAAGTACTTCACGGTTTATAGCTTATCCTATAGTTCGTCGATTCTCGGGAGAGGATAACGGTTCTTAACTATAATATTATTTAGCTATTAGTAATTAACGTAGAGGCGGAGCTTGCCGTTCTTCTTAGAGATAAATAAGATAGGGTATCCGGCCGGTAATAATAAAGGTTGGATATATCCTCTTTCTAGGTTCTTCTCTAGGTATTCCTATAAAAATTCTAGCTTAGTTTAAGAGAGCGAGTAGATGGGTTTAAACGTAGGTTGCGTTCCTAGTATAAGAGGTATTTTATAATCCTAAGGTTAGTATTAAGGTAAAGCTCCTTTTCCTTATTCCTTATAGAGGTCTGTATACTTCTAGAATTATTTTAGTATAGATTCTATATTTAGTAGTAGTAGTTTCTCCTCTAGGGTGTTGGTAGTAGTAGGTCTTATAATACCGCCAAGTTCCCTATATATTTACTCGCTAGTTGTATTGCCTTTGTTAGTTATTAAGAGATTCCTACTCTTTATGCTAACGTTCTATATTTAGCGGCCCCGATCTTAGCCGGGCTGCGTAAGCCGTTCTAGTTTAGCTTTACTATATCGCCTGTAGATTCTCTAGGGGTAGTCTCCTCTAACTAACTTCGGGCTAGTATTCTTATTCTAAGGCCCCTTGTATTCTATAGAGGCTGCGGAATACGCGGTAGCTTTCCTATAGTTAGCAAGTATAGGCTTTCCCCTTATTAGGTAACCTAATTATATACATATAATAATTCTTTATTCTATCTCTTAACTAGGTTTTAGGTAGATAGTATAGACTTATTCTCCTCTATACTTTATACGCTTTATAGCCCCTAGGGAGATCTCTCTAACTTCTACTAGGCTCTCCTAGCTCTAGCTACTCTAGCTCTCCTAGCTCTAGCTCTTTAAGTTCTAGCTTACTAGCTCGGACTTCTTTAGCTCTAGCTCTTAGCTCTAGCTACTTTTAGTAGGTAACTTAGTTCTCCTAGCTGTAGCGAGGTATCTAATATATTATTTATCCGGGAAGGTAATTTCTTCCGTTCTCTAGTTAATATAGGGTGTATATATTTTTAACTATAGGATGCCTAGGATTATATTATATCCTAGTATTACTATTAAGTTAAGGCTAATCTTCTCCTTGTAGTTTCCTAGAGATAAGGGGTTAAGTCCTATTTTAATACAGACCTATCCTTTCCTATAGGTTACCGGGGAGCCGTCTACTATGCTAAGTAGGTATAGATAATCTTTAGTTTAGTATAATAGTTGGTGGCTTATAACGAATTTAGGGTTAATAAAGTTCCCTTAGGCGCTACTATTAATTATTGCTACAGCCCGTTTTCTATAAAAAGTAACGGGTATATATAAGAGTTGGTGTAGAGCTAATCTAGTAGGAATTGGTCCGTTTAATATGCGTAATACCTAGTTAAGGGACCTATCTAATAGCCCCTCCTAGGGTCCCTAACTAGGGAGGCTATCTAGTTTTTTAATAGTTATCGGTTCCTAACCTTATCTTATAACTATATATTTAGGTCTTTAGGCGAGGTAAGGGCCGTCTTTCCCTAGTATATCTAGTGTTAGTTCTACTTATATTAACAAATAATATTCCCTTGCTAAATCTAGTATTGTTGCTAGGTTATATCTAGCTATAAGTCCGGTATCTAGGTAATGTAGGGTTGTCTGCCGTATTTACTAAATTAGATTTTCCCGTATACTTTTAGGTACTTAGTAATTTAGCCGAGCTATTTAGAATCCGCCTACTCGGGCTCTTATTCGCTATCTTTAGATTTAGCCTTAGGTTCGGGCGTACTCTTGTAAAGTTCTCCCGTATTACTATTTACTAGTTCCGTGTCTAGGGGAAGCGCGTTAGCTAGTTCGCTAATTATAGGCGCTACCCGGATTTGTTTAATAGTATTAACTCTTCGTAACTTCTTAGGATACTACCCTATAGCATCTTTATTACTCTAGTAAGTAGAGTAGTCGTCGTCGTAGTATACGGTCTAGCTTATCGCGGCGTGGTTAACCGTCTAGGCTATTAAGGCTTCTCGAGGTTCTTCTATCTAAGCCGTAGACGTGGTGCGCTCGTTCTTCTTTAACTGTTAGGAGTATCGGTGCCTAGGGCTCTATTTATCTCTATATTAGACGTATAGTCCTTTATTAAATTAGGTATATTACTAATCTGTCTATTTCTTTCTAGGAGGTCGCTTGCCTTACTTCCCTTTTCTATTATTACTTCTCTAGGTACTATCTAGTTCTATAGCGTCTCCTCCTTCCTAGGTGTAACGTAGCCGCGTAGGTTATAAGGTATTAGAAGAGTAGGTTTTCTTCTTAAACTATCTTTTATTACGTCGCTTATCTATAAGTAAAGCTAGTTAGATTATTCCTATAAGGTTTTTAGGTTCCTTATAGTAGGTTATTACTTCCTTAATTTTATCCTTAAGTCCTTAGTAGTAGAACGTTTGTAAAGTAATATTAGAGTGTCCCTCGGCTAGGTAGGCTGCATCTTAGAACTTAGTAGTATAGTCTTATACTAACCCCTTCTATCGGTAGGTTATAAGGGTATACGTTGCTTAACGTGTCTTGTTAACTCTACTAAATACTGCCTTAAGGGCCTTAGTAAAGTTACGGTAGTCTCTAAAGACTTTGCGGGTTGCTATAGACTATTAGAACTTAGGCTTAGATTACTTTTTACGTTTAAAAGGTCTAAACTATTACTCTACTATTTCTTATAGGTAAGTACTAGCGTAGAGTACTTTATTAGCTAGACTAGCGAATTTCCTATAAGAGAAGTAGATATAATCGTCTAGTTAGGATAGGAAGTCTTGTATCTTCTTACAATCCCTATAGTATAGGTCAGGTTTAGAAACCTTAACTTTAGTAGCTAGAGGTGCCGCTAATACTTAACTAAGTTATATTCTAAGGACTACGTTCTCGTTACGTAGTTCTAGTATTAGCTAGTATAGCTATTTATTGCTGGGAGGGGTATAAGGTAAAGGTACCTACTAAGGCTGCTGCGGCTCCGCGTCTCCTATACTAACCGTTATATTTAGTATAATAAGTGCTGCTTGTTAGTATTATTTTAGGGTAATACTTCCTAATTAGGGATGCCTTTCTTTTCTTGCAAGGATAGTGGTTAAAGTATAATAATAGGCCTCTTCTACTAGGTTTCGGAGTCGCCTAGTAGGTAATTAAGTTAAAGGTTTTACCTTAAAGATAAGAATAGGTAGGTAATAATTGGAGAAGGAAGTAATTACGTGTACGCCGGGCGTAATAAGGCTCTGTTACTCTAATAGGTAAAGATTGGATTCTTAAGTTAACTATAAAGGTTAAAGTATCTAGCTAAGGAGCGTAATTATATATAGGTAGGAAAGCTATAACAATCTAGTTTATCCCTTAGGATATTAAGGGTTGCTGGATTATAAGGGTCAAGGGATTAAATAAAGGTTTAGATTAGTGCTAAGCCTTTTAATCTATTAAGTGGGTCTTATAGAGTCTACGTAATGCGGCGCTGCCTACTTCCTAGTTTCCAACTTCTACTAGTGCGGAAGGGTCGTAATATCCTCCTTACCTACTACCTACGGCCTTTATACCTTATCTCTTTCCTAGACTACGCCTATACCCCTATAGGATTCCTTCCCCTACAGGCCTTCTAGTTTAGCGAGTTCTTCTTAGTTTCCTATAACTTTCTTAGTCTTAGCGGGCGGTCTTCCCGTACGGGATTTCTAACCGTACGGCTCTACTAGCCTTAAAGGATCTTAGCCCTTACGGTGCCTTTTCCCGTGCGGGCTTTCTACCCTTAGGGCTATAAAGCTCTTATTACCTAGGGTTCATAATAGGTATTTATATACGCGTTATTTACAAGTATAGTTAGTATTAGTAGGCTTATACTAGGCTATTTTATCTCGCCTATTTATCTTTAGGCTATTATACTTGCTATACTAGAAGATAAGTCCACCCGCGTAAGTATAATAGTTAATATAATAGTCTACCCTATTTACTTACATGCTTTAGATCTACGTTGCCACCTTCGCTAAGTAATATAGCTATACACGCAGCGAGAAATCGACCCTTAAGCGGGTTAAGACTAATCTTCTTAAGGTTAAGAAACCTTAGGGAATACGCGTCCTACTACTATCTACCCGTCTTATTTTTAGCCGCGTTAAGATTGCGGCTACCCGCTCTCTTATTACTATATATCTCTATAGCTTTAAGCTTCTAGGCCTCGTTAGCCTCGGCGTAATTAGCGCTAGCACCGACGCTAATAATAAGGATAATATTATTCTACTAGGTCCTACTAAGCTATAGGTAATAGACTTTAATATTAAGTAGTAGCTAGGTAGTGTAGATACTAGTAAGGCCGCCCGCGTAATCTCTCTTATCTTTAATAAGAGCTCCTATAAGCCTAAATATACTAATAAGTTTATAGAGGGCTTTAATACTCTTAGTATTAAGTAGATAGGAGGGAATTCTCTAATAGTAGGTATAAGTAATTAGGTAAATCGATAATTCTTTATCTACCTTATATTCCACGTGTTTCTTTATATTTACTACTAATCGCCTAGCGTACACCACGTACCTATATTATAAAAGCTCTAACACTATTTTCCCCCTTCTATTATCTACTTATTATTAAGATTAATAATAAACTAAAAATGCTACCCCGCCGTAAAGTATTAGTAGGGACTACTATAAAGCGACCCTATTACTATCGGCTAGGAAGTATATTTATACTTATTTTTTAATATTTAATACTAATAATATTAGCTGCTGCACTTCGCGATATTTAACGGCTATAAAAAATAACTGTGCTGCTTATCCCTAAGACCCCCTTTACCCGGGTTATACGCGAGATTCTAGCTAGCGCCGGGGAAGATCTAGGTAATAGTAACCTCTATATCTAGAGTAGGGCGCTAGAGGCGCTGCAGGAGGCTGTAGAGGCCTATATTATTAGTAACTTTAAGAGTAAGAATTACTACTAGTTTATTATCTTATAATCTAAGGTAGTATAGCTAATACTATATAGTAGTAAACTTGTGCGCGATCTATATAAAGCGAGTTACTCTCTAGTAGAAGGATATAGACCTTATTAAGCGCTTAAAGGAAATACTAGGTGTTAGCCTTTAGTAGGACGCCTTATAGGGTAAGCGTCAGCGTTATATAGGGCCTTAATTAGTTAAACTATCTTTCCTATAAACCGCGTAATAGTTAGTATACTAGTTATAGCTAGGACTGTTTACCCGAGAATGCTACTCTATACTATAAAGGATGTTATTAGCTAAATATTATTAGTTAAGTAATTTTCTTTGCTGAACACGTAATAGTTAATATACTAGTCGGACCTAATATTTAAAGAAGACTTACTATAGTAAGTTATCGGCTAGACTCTTAGTAGCTCTTAATGCCTATAAAATACTAAAGGTATATAATATATCCTTTTCTAATTATACTATTCTTTATTCTCTCTTTATAATGCCTCCGTAATTATCCCTTAGTAGGCTATTATAGAAAGCAATTACAGGGCTATCTTAGTTATTATTTAATTCGCCTTAGCAGCCTCGCCCCTTAACTAGTGTATTTATACGCCGATTACTACCTCCGTCTTTAGCAAGCCAGAATACTTTATTTACGTCTACTATATTAAATACCCTACTATCTCTATCCGACTTATAGGACACGGTTACTAATAATAAGACACTAATATCTACCTCGGCCTAGACTAAAAACCCTAGTCTTAATAAGATAGGTAGGGCACTAAGGTACTATAAGTTTACCGAGGCTACAAGCGAGGCCTTTATAGCTTAGTAGAGTAATACACTATAGTAGAACAAGAATAGGCTATAGTCTAAACTAAAGACCGTTAGGTAGAGATCTACTAAATAAGCTAGTCCTTAGCAGGACTTTTAGGAGGGCGCAGTACGGTCTTTAGGTAAACTAAAGCTAGTTTACCGCTAATATAATATAGTTATTTAACATCTATCTAGGGGCAGGAATATAGTAGGTCCTAGTAATTTAGGGATAGGGACGTATCTTTAATCCTAGAATTATATAAAGGCCGCTACTACTCGTAGAAATATAATATAGCTATTACTTACCCTATAGCGCGAATCAGTAAGTTAGTAGACTATTATATTAACTATTATATACTAATTTCCAATATCCTAGCTTCGAGCGAATAACCTCTAGCATGTCCTTAGTAATAGTAATATTAACCTTAGCTTAAATGTATAGGAAGAGCACTAGGTACGCGTTATTATAACGCAAGGCCTCCCACTAAAGTATTTTAAGGACCTATATATTAGACGGTTATATATTTACGCCTCGCAGAATAAGTAGTTACGATTTCTACCTACTAGTATAGTTAAACGTTAGATTAAGGACTATTAGAACTATATATAAGAGTAAATTAAGGAGCTCCTTCCACTAGCACTAACCTAGATATTTATTATCTTAGATAGGTAGTCTGACCACCACCGCCAGTCCTTCCTAGCTATTAAAGTAAACTAGATTAAATATAGCCAGCCGTAGTAGAGGATGCGAGAAACGACACTAGCATTTGCGCCCCTAGCTAGTTACTATACTAGTAATTAGATATTTAAAGTCCTCCTATAGACACTTTATTTCTTTAAGATTACAACTCGCATCTAGGTAATTACTATTAATAATACTAGCAATAACTAGCACCTAGCTAATAATATTCTTAGAATCGTTAAGAGTCGAGGCTTAAGTAAATTAGCTAAATAGGCAGATATTGATAATTTTTACTAACTACTAATCCTTGTCCCTTGCCTAGCGTATATACTCTAACTTTCATCCGGCGATCTTATTAGTACTATTTACTTACGCCCCACTAATAATAAATTAAAGATGAACATCTACCCTTTAGACTTTAAGGTACTATAACGGATACGCCTAAGCGACTCGATTAATAGAAATAATATAGCTTAGATCCTATATACACTGAAAAAGGTACGTGTAATAGTCTATATAATAGTCTAATAGTAATACTAATATATAGTAGGTCCGCCTTATTACTATTACTACTAATACTAG